>CAEFZY010001840.1:0-35066 GCA_903066815.1 Brachyrhaphis roseni
GGTGTGTCTTGTATCCCTGATTGCCTCCCTGTGTATTTAGTCCCTCCGTTGTCTTTGTTCTCTGTCGGGTCCTCGTCTAAGTTTGTCAGCCTGTTGCTTTATTCCACTCGTTTGCCGTGCGCTACCTGCTTAAGCCTCTGTGTTCCTGCTCTGCAGTGCTGCCACGGTTGTGGACTGTCTGAAATTATTATTATTCATCATTAAACCATCATCACTCCGAATCTTACCTGGGTCTCCAGCGTCTGCCTCACCGCCTCACCCCACACACCTCATGACAATTAATCTTGATCTTAAAAAAGCAAGTGTTCTTGAAGTAAAGAGTCACTCAAATCTTATTCTTATTCATGAGAATATGTTAACAAAAAGTAATTCTGGACCATGAAAACAATCAAGTCATGAAAAATTTGGATTTAGACCCAGGAACACTCTCAATTGATGACTTTGGCCCACAAGAAAAAAACATTTGGACACCACCAATCTAAACTATTCTGTTTTAGCTCTGACTGCATATTTTAGGTCACTGGAAGGTGAATCTCCACCTTAGTCTGGTTTCAAGTATTTTGCAGCCACTACAGAATTTTCATCGGGGATTCAACTCCATTCATCTTCCCAGCTTTGTCTACATTTTCGCTGTGCCCTCCTGCACATCCAGGCTTCTACAAGCTGAACATAAAACATAGAACACAAATTTTGTTTTTGTTTGATCAAAACATGTCTCTCTTGTAAATGAGATGTTAGATCTCAATGAGACAACCTGTATAAGTAAAGATAAATAAATAGACTTTTTATAATCAATCTTTAATGGAGGCTGGATTTGTGGAGTGCACATTCACCTTAAATGTGTCTACAACTTAGTCCTTGACCTCTCGACTAATATTCTCTAACAAACCTCTGAGGCCTTCACACAACACCTGCATTTATGCAAAATTTATCCAGATAGTCTCTATTTTCCTCAGTTTTACTGTTGTTAACGTCTGAAAGCAGCTGGTTTTATATTCCCAGAATTTCACAGACAGTTTGTATAGTTAGAGAACAGGATTTGCTGACTAAAAAGGAGGCATGGTGGAAGATACTGAACTCTACTGGTACAATTTATTAATTCCACTGTTATCTGTTTTCTTCAGTGCATTTAAAACAACTTCACTAAAGCGGCTCAGATATAATAAACCCTCAGATCAGAGGTCTCACCAGTACCACTGACATGAAATGGACTAATAACAGTTAAAGCACCACTGTAAACACATATAGGATGGCTTCTATAGCAACATCACCTGAGCTGAATTTAAAACACCTGCACCACATCTCGCCTCCACAGCAGCTGCTGCACAGAGACTCTGCCTTCTGACTTTTCCCTGTTTTGGCCGGTGTGCTGTTGTCTAGGTACTGTAATGTCCTCACTTAGGAGACACTCGAGTCTGTCCCCTGAGTGAGCCGCTTCCGTCTATGGAGGAGAACACAGCAAGATTTTCCTCAATATTTACATATCAAACACTTCACCTGAGACTCATCGGTTTATGTTCCAGATGGTGGATCAATAGTCTCTGCACATTGCAGCGTTTTAGATACCCAAGTTACCTGTGTGTGTGTGTGTGTTTTTTTAAAGGCTTGCTGCATACTGTCCACGTGGTTGAGGAATTGACTTTGAGAAACTGCTTCAGTGAGAGCACAGAAATGCAAACTGCTTTCCTTTTCTTCCTGTGCTAGTTCATGGAATGAGAAATAACAGTAATAATAGTATGAGGGAAACTAAGTTTTATACATTTTTTTTCCTAATCTGTAGCAACTTAGATCATAATCAGTCTAAAAAAATTTAAGTCATGTCTAAAGACAACAAAACAAAGGTTTTAGTACAGGGAATGGAGACCAGAAAAATTTATATTTTACCCAAAAGTAATAAAAGTTTTGTGTTCAAACTGAAAACTTAATATGGGACCAATTTCATGAATAAACAAAAAATAAAAAAAGGACTTCCTATAGTATAGGACTTATACTATATATATCTTACAGTATAAGTCCTATAAGATCTTTTATCCCTGAATGTAGACCATTAAGCTACAATAGCCCAGCATAGTACAAAGACAAGTAATTGTTACTGCCAGCAAATCAATGAACTATTTTATCTTGATGACCTGATCGATAAATAAACAATCATAATGTTAAAAATAGGCCCTGAAATAACCTCATATCTATTTACTTCTTCATCCCTATGTTTTTTCAATAGAGATGCACATCATGCACAACCAAGATTTTAAACTGTGTCCTCACCATTCATGGCTGCAGATGGAAGGCTCCCAGCAGAGAGGGAGGTCCTCTAATCCGTTGGCTAGCTATCAGACATCTGCAGAAAAAAAAAAAGACAGAGATCAGAGTGTGACTGTGTGTGAGTCACAAAGTAATGGAGGTGTAGGAATCTGTTTGGGGTGAATGAAGGAAAAAAATTTTGAAAAAGGGGGAGGAAAAAGGTAAGACAAAACCAATCACTTTCCAGAAATGCAATGGAAAAACAGTGAATGGCTAATAAGGATGATAATGACAGAAAGACAGATGGGAAAGGAAGAGAGAAAACAGAGACAGATGATGTCAACAGAAGACAGTCTGCTGAAGTGATGGTGTGTGAGAAACAGACTGCTTTGGTTTGTGTGTGTGTGTTATTTATTTTATTTTGCTTGTTTTGACAGATGTGGCTTCAGCAAACAACAACAGAAAAAAACAACAACAAAAAAAAAAACTAGTAAGCACCAACTTCTTAGCTGGAGATGGAGATGACTCACTTTGTCTCACGTGTTGCATCCAATACCTCAAAAATTCACTTATTTCCTGGTTGTATTGGATTTTAGATAAAAGCCAACAATTCATTTTCTGTTAAACTAACATCACTCATTGTTAGAAATTTGATCAATCGGTAGAGAACTGAAAAAAAAATAATGAAATCCATAAGAAGCATCAAGGTATGTCAACGATTTAAAAGGTCACAGATAGAAAAACCGAGCAAATTTCCCCATCATCTGACTCAAACATACAGTGTAATGTTTTTCTCCATCTCTACTGATTATTAAACTGCATTGAGTAACACAGCTATTGCCGAGCATTGCTGGTTAGCAGGCTGAAGAAAGACAACAGGGCTTTTCCCTTGCTCTTGACATATTAAGCCTTTAGAGTGTGTTTCCGGTTATGAAAGAATGTGGACAGTCATCATGTGTGAACTGAAAGAGCAGAGATTACTATGACCTTCATTCTCCATGCTTTGCAAGGATCGTTTCACTGCAAAATAAAGAAAATGTTTTATTAATCCAAACTGTTTGAGTAACTGACAAGAATAAAAAAGTAAGATGAAAATGGGTAATAAGTATTTGTACAGTAACAGAGAGAAAAAGCTCTTAAATGTTTCAAGTCTAGGAAAAAATGACCTTTTTTTTTACCCATTGCAAACACTTTAGAATGACTAGACGCATTTTCAGTCAAACTAGAAATAACAACTAACACTTTGGGCTGGGGAGTGAATAAAATTTAACATCAAAACTGCCAAGTCAATGTTTTACAAAACTTCAGTCCTGAAGGAGCTGACAGCAATGAATTTGTGGTTGAGACCCAACTGGTCTGCAAATCTCAATTCCCTTCTATTTTTGGAAGAACAATGACATTCGTTTTATTTGAACATAAAATAAAATAAAACCTCTGCTGTCAAATTCAAATGGATTTGGTTTTGGTTCTTAATGATGCAACAAATTTAAGTAAGCTAGTTATTTTTTAAAGCTACACATACAGAACCATTGCTATGACTCTTTGCGGTAAAAGCTGCCAGTCTGTCAGGAAAAAATATGTGGGCTGGTCAGCAGCAGAGAGAAGCTGCTTTAATAACAGAGCGTCATCACTGTGACGTAATGGAGAGAGGTGTTTATGTGGATACAGAGGGTGAGAAGAGGCCACTGGATAATAAGGAGTCTTATTTTCATGGAAAACATTACCTGAGGCACTGAGTTAAATGTAGTTAACTACTGACTGACAGTCAGACGGTGCTGGTACCTCTATTGCTACCTTACTCATCATGCAGAGCTCAGGAAATATTTCTAAAAACTGGAAAGCTAAGCAGAGGCTTAGACTCAATTGGTTAGGATGAAAATGTATGAATGTTACTAAAGAAAAGAAACGTCCTCATAAAGCCTGTAGCAGAAACCAATGTGGATTCACGGCTGCAGAAAGTGCAGGTTATATTTACAAAGCTCTGTCAGGAGAAAATGGGCACAACTGATAAAAATGATAAAATCCTCCAAAGTTCAGATTCAAACGTTTAATCTTTTCCTTCCAAGAAATTCAAGTTTATTCTTCAGCAATTGTCCCAATTTAGAAAAGAAAGGGAGATTTTCCCTTTTGTTTGCTTCAATTTGTTGATTTGTCTTTCCTGTTTTTTGATGTATGACTACAGGGGACACTGCAATTATTTCGTAATATAAAATATTGTCTGTACATGCCAGCTCTGCCACTTACTTAAGAGCACTAAACCACCCATTGTGGCATCTGTCCCTGCATGCTCCTGATTTAGTCTATGGAGTAATTTATGGACAAACCTGTTCATGGCGTAGGAGAAGGCACAGACACAGTTTCAAAATAAAATTCTAAAAATAAATTAGAAGCATGAGAGAACACAAACTCTTTAAGCTTTTCTAATTAATTCAGGAAACATTCACAATTCAGCCTTTTTTTTGTAAGAATGACTTCGGATTGAGGCAGTTTAAGTTTGAGTTTGGGATGTAGACACAATCAAAGACTGAATGTGAAACTTTGAATAAAATAAATTTGCAATGGCGTTGGTTTAGGTGACCCTGGTCAATTCCTGTCACGCCACTGACCAATGCTAGACTCCTCTAAACTAATTTAAAAAAAAAAAAAAAAAAAAAAAGGACTCTTGCCAGTAATAAACCTGGAAAAATGGGGAGAGAATACAGATCATTTTGAAAAATACAATTGAAATCAAGCTGTCCTTTTTCCTCCAGTCCACAATGGTGAACTACTATGTTGCTTCATCACTGGGGCTCAACATTGCAAAATTATGTGATTGTCACACTGTTGGTAAACATGGTTATGTCAGTACCATTTTTGAAACACTTTAATCTATGTGAGGTGTGTGTACTTACTGCAGCGAGTGTAATAGGCTAAATACGACACAAACTGTGAATTTATGACACTTAATATATACCGTAAGCCAACAATTCTTGTATTCCACACAATATTCTGTGACATCAATAAAGCACACACTGATACACACACATAAAATCATACTAAGATGCAGTTTGGAAATAATTTTTGCAATACTTTTGTAAAGCACGGCACATACAATGGAGATTAAAAAAAATTACCGGATGTGCTGTTTATGTGTGCCTTTAACTGTTGTATGCAAACACGTGTAGTATTTAGTGGACACTTATCCGCCCTCATGCACAAACACTTGAATGTCTTGAAGTGTGTGAGGTATATTACCTCCTGTTGGCTATGGAAGACAGCCTTCACTGTTTAAACAGGACATATCCTGGACAGATCCAACAATGAATCAACAAAAGGAGACAAAGACACCCTTTATATCAACAGAACGCGTTTCGCTGTGCTTCTATTTTTCTTTCTATATAAACAGTTTCCGAGCTGGATTTGAAGCATTGGGTATATCAAAAGAGGGATAGTGGATTTGTTTCCTGACCCATCACACAGAGGTCACGAACGAATCAAAGATCTTTTCACTCTAACCAGCATGCTGATTGACACCTGTGTGCACCACCACTCCAGGCTAGATGGATGTGGCATATCAATGCTTCGGCCTGTGTGCACGAGTGTGTCCAACACACCCTGCAAGCACAGAAGAGGGGCCTGTTCTGGCTGACACAGTCCAGGAAGCCTTGCGGAACCGTGGAAATAAAGACCCCAGTGTGTGTGCGTGCGGGCGCGTGTGGTGTGGGTGTAAGCACTGTGTGTTTTGCCAGTTCACAAGAGCAGACGGATCCACAGACACACAGACATATACGTCTTCCTCTGTTCTGGTAAAATCCAGGACGTTTCTGCTAGGACACTCATTCATATCTTTATGTCACAGTTACAGGTCAACTCAATAAATAACTGTGGTCTCTTTAACACATGATTCTCAATCCACCAATACACACATAACAGCATGTCCAACCTCAGCAGTTTTTATTTATATATATATATATATATAGATATATATATATGTAAATGTCAGAAAAAAAATTACACTGAAAGTCCTTTTCTGGCCACTTGTATGACCACAATAAATGGACAATGGACTTGTGTATGACCCCTTGCAAAAAATCTGAATCCCTTCTTCCACATTTTGTCACATTACAACCACAAACATCAATTGGATTTTACTGGAATGTTATGTGGTGGAACAACACAAAGATGTCTGTGAAAAGGAACAAAAATGGTAGGTTGTTTTCAAGATTTTTGAACAGATAATGAAAAGTGTGACCTTAATTCGTGTCTAGTCTCTGATACTCATAAATTAAATGCAGAGTAATCATTTACCATCATCTGAAAATATTAAGAACGTCACACGGGTCATTAGACATGGCAGTCCATTAACACTGTCTGGCCAGGGCAAGAAGACAAATCTTTTTCCCAGTGAAACACGGTGGTAGCAGTAACATGCTGAGGAGGTGATTTTCTTCAACAAAGACATGTAAGCTGTTTAGAGTTGAAGGTTAGATGGTGTGAGATCATTTCAGGGCAATCTCAGAAAAGGGCCTCAATAACAATGTAATCCTAAACATACAACCAGAACTAGAATGGAATGGTTAAGATTAAAGCGTATTTATGCTTCGCATAAAGTCCAGTTGAGAATTTAAGGCCCAGAAAAGGCGATGTTCACAGATTCAATCTTACTGAACTGAAGCTTTGACAAAGAATAAAAGAGAGTTGTTTCAGTGTTCCTATGTGTAAAGCCGCTGGAGACTTGCAGCTGTAAATGGCTTTGTAAAGTTTTGACATAGAGGGGCTAAATACAAATGGGGAGGAAAACAAAATGCAGAAAACAATCCAGTCATCCAGTTCACAATATTCCTCTACTTGTGTTGTCCTGTCACATTTCAGAGTATGAATATTTCTGCAAGGCTCTGTGGTTATGTCATGTCTTGGCAGGTGGATATTTAACAGCCTCTGTTGAGATTGGGCCAGATGTCACAACTGCTGCGGTTTAAATGGACTTTGCAACTTCAGCAAAGAAAACCTCCAAGCAGCAAAAGAACCAGTGCACACACACACACACCCACTCAAGACACACTGTAAGCCATCTCTATAATTCGTCTTCTCCACTGCAGTGAATGAACACATGCCTACCTAAACAGCTTCATTTGCTCCAGTTGTCACGTTCGGTATTGAAAATAGACTCTCATCTGAAGACAAGCTTACCTGTCAGGTGCTGCAAAGGGATACAGAAGTAAGATAATAAATACACCTGCCACACTGTAAAAAAAAAATAGGCTATGCTTCAGCTGTATTTCCTCCTTTATAAATCTGGATTTAATGATATACCATTCACTAACCAGGTCACTGTCAGCGTCAAATTGAGTCTCTTTCTCGGGAAACAGGATTATTAACCTCCAGAATGAGATGCGTTGTCTTCAAAACAGTGATGTCATGTGACACGACATCTCAAGATAATTAGTAGAAAAATCACTTAAAGTATGAATCTCATCAGACAACAAAATCGCGTTTTTCCAGCCAACAGACTATGACTTAGGAAGTTTAATTTTAAGTTTGTCATTTACAGGAAACATTTTTATTTATTTTTTTTAACAGCCATATGGTGTGTTCCCTTCTCTCAAACGCAGACAATAGGTTGCTTTTCAGGACAGGTTTCATAAAACCCACATCTTGTCAGGACGGCAGGTCCACTGCAGCAAATCAACCCGCGGCGTTAACGCGCGTCGCCGCATCGCTTTTAAGCTCCGTATTTCATTTAATAAAAAGCAGGACATCCCACTTACCTCAAAGGAACAGGTTTAATAAATAATCATAAAAATTAAAACAAAAAATCCACATCACATTAACAACTAATTGGAAGAGGTGCTACGTTGTATGGTGTTCCCCCCCCCCTTCCTTTTTCTTAAGCAGTAAAATGATGTTTAATAATTTACCTGTTGCGGTGGAATAGCGGCGGGGATCGACATCCAGGCTGACAATCAAAGCTCATAGAGAAGGAGGAACCGTTCCAGCAGCCGGGGCGGGCGCGGACTGGAAATGGGCGTCTCCAGCTCCGAGTCAAGCTCCGTGGGTTACCCTAAGTATTTCCGTCGGTCTTAGAAAATAAAGTTTATTTTCCTAAAGAAAAGAAAAACAAGAAAGAAAGAAGAAACTAGGATTTGAATTACGTTTTTTTTTTTTTTTTTTTTAACCCTACAGGCCTATGTGATACGCTACATACTTCGATTGATAAACACCAGAAAAGTAAATTCAGTTCAATTCACTTAAAAGAAATACAATTTACTTCAAAGGGTAGATGGATTGTTTTCCAAACTCGCTGTGAATGATGACGCCATGTGCAGGTAGCAGCCAGTAGTGCAAGCAATCTGAAAACGCTTCTGACTGAGGATTGCTTTGAATGGCGGTCTGCTACCATGCTAACTGCTCAATACCTGCAGCAGAGATGATGTTCCACAGTAACATGTCCCTGATGACACTATTGGTTGTTGTCGTTCACATGCAATGATTCACCAGATGTGCTTTTGAGATGGTTTGAATGTTCTCCTTCTCTCTGCTTTTTTGGTTGTGCCCTGCATCCATGCAGCTTCCTTTTCAACGCCACTCGGATTTGGGGTCACAGTTCAGGTGGTTTTGAACTTTTGAGATGCTAATCAGCTGTTCCCAGAATACACTGTTGCCACACATCCGTTTGTCCAAAACTCAAAAAGTGAGAGAAAAAACAACTTCCAGATGCACAACTTCCCAAACCAGAGGGAGTAACTATCAAAACATTCAAAGCATCTGCTAAAAATAATTATGAACAAAAGTCTACAAAAAGAACCAATCAGAAGAACTACTCTAACACACTTTTAAAAATTTAATGATCTTTTATAATTATGTTTATTAACATTATTAATGGTAGTTAACAATTATTAATGTTAATAAATGTTAACTACTTGTGTAATATATTTTGAATATTTAAAAAAAAAATGCTATTCATTTGTAATGTCAAAGTGTGCTACTATTAAACTTTAAATAGCAGTGTACTATCAACTGTACACTGTTGACTACTTCACACATCCTCGGTTTAGCCGACATACTTGGTTTTTTCCAACTATCTTTGCTGAAACAGGGTCTGTCAGTCTTTTATGACACACATTATGGTTTACTATTATCTAGTTAACCTTTACAGTCATAGAAAAAACAGCTCCTTGATGTAGGAAGGATGGAAAGAAGTGAAAAACCTACCTTAGAAAAAGAAAACTTATGTTAATGTCTTTGGAGTGGAGAGGCTCACTTTTATCAAATTCTCCCTTCTCCGTCTGCAATATTCATGCTCTTCCCATAAATTGTTAAGTGCATTTGCCTTAGAACTTTATTGATGTTTAATTTAAGGCAAATAAAAATGTGACAATTTTCAAAGTGTAAAAATTAGATTACAATGAAAACATTCATCACGTTTAACTAAAAACATATGCGATCAATAAATAGTTTCACATCAGGTGCAACATTTTGGTATCACTGTCTGCCATTTTAAAATGTGTAATTTCAGATAAGACGGACTTCTCCTATTTTTTGAAAGCTCCTTAAATGCTTAAATTCCTCTTACATGAACAAAAACATGTAATTAAATGCAATTATGAGGTTAACTGTGAGCCCTCATGAAAGGAATCAAAATTTCTGTCGGCCAAGAGCGCCACTTACAGGCCAAGCTTGGTATTGCAGCTTATTTGCTTTTTAACCTTTCTGAGCTGGCAGACTGATATTTGTGGAAAATAACCTAAAACAATGAAAGAATGAATGAATAAATAAATGAAAACACTGTTAATTCATTTTACAAAACGGGAACCTCTTTTTTCCAATACATAATTTGCTTTCAGGCCTATAAATGAATATATGTTCTGAAATTGCTTTAGTTAACAGTTTTAAAAGCCATGTGATTACAGATCTTGGGTTTTTTAATTTGTAATGAGATTCTCACAGTTAATTTTTAACTGCTCTAAATATTATCTGGAATAACAGACAACCCTTCAACACTGACATGGGAAAATCTACAGAAGCTTAACACGGAGAATATCCTGACTACTATTATAAAATTTAAAAAAAAAAAACTTGTCTGTATGAGTGTATCTAAAAAAAAAAACTTCATCATTGACATTACACACAGGAATGCAACATGATTTTTCTTTGAATTTTGAACCTAAAATTCAGGTTCTTAGAAAACTGGAATTATACATAAAACCAATGGACCATCATTTTTAATACATAAAAAGGTTAGCCTTCCAAAGTATATTACCATATTCACTGGTACTAGCCTGTGTGGAGAGGTGCTAAAGCCTGTAAACAAAGTGAAATTAATATATTTGTGGGGTTTAAAAAAACGAACAAAAAAAAACAACATTAATTTAATAAATAGTGTAGTTAATCAACGTTTATTTGTGATTTAATAATAAACTTAAATAGATCCATTCAGCTCTATTTAAACAGTTTCTTTTACCATAACTGGACAGAGAAACCAAACTCAACAGCCTACAATTTATTTCAGGAAAAAAAAAGAAATAAAATTCCATCAGAATTAACTTTCGTATCCCTGACCAACAGCAATCTCTTTCAGTCATTCTTTCACTTGAACCGCAAACTTTAGCATATTTTAAAACAAAATACTTCAAACTAGACTCAAAAGCCAAACTTTTGAATTGGAAAATAAAATAAAAATTCAACCCTTTTTTTTTTTAACTGTAGCCCATTAAGCAGCACAAATCTTCATACTCAGCTGTTTCAGGAACTGAGTGTTTCAATTAATGGTAGAAGCCTGAAGCGCTTTCATGCTATTTGTTTAGAAGGCCCTGAACAGCTGGTTTGGCATGTATCCTAAATGAAGAAAAGATGTTTGCGCTTCTCTCTCGAGGATGGCCAACTCCTGGACTGTCGGGGCCAGAACATCCACATGACCCTTATAGTTTCCGCCTGAGGAAGGATAACAGGCTTGTTGGTAAGAAACTGCAGAGCGGTAAATATTTATCACTTCTACAAAGATGCAAATGGTGACAGATACCTCCCAGAGCTCTGCGCTGTCCATAAGACACTTTTCCATCAAACTCATCTACAGGTACTTTAATATCTGTGTCACACTGAGTGATGGTGCATTTCAGATGCTCCTCGATTTCAGACAGAAGCTGGGATAACAGGAAAGAGAGGAGAGATACAGGGCAAATGAGACCCGTGCTAGAAGCATCTGCCAGAAAGACAAACACACGTGCTTCTAAACATCACCTTAAAAACTCCTTAATCGAACAAAGCGAACCTTTTCACACACCACTTTTACTTTGTTGCATCGGACCGATTCATTCTGCTCACCTCTTTCTCGTTGTACCATATGGTGCACCCTCCCTCATCCTTCAGTCGGGTGTTGTAGCAGCCTCTCCCTCGGTTCTGACAAACATGGTACCACACCTACAGGGATGAAAGATGCACCTACATGCATTAAAACAGAGGAGCTCAAACTGAATATTGGGATTCCTATCGCCTAGATTACCTTTTCTTTTTCCATAGCAACTAGGGAGATGGCAAGTCCCATTCTGAAAGTTAAAGAAAATATTATATATCCTCTGAATTAAATATGTATTTTACTGGAATAGTGTGCATCAAACTAACAAAAAGTAGAGTACAAAATAAAGTAGAATCATTTTAACACATGAACCATTGGGTTGTCTATATGTATTCAGCCTCCTTTACTCTGACACCTGTAATAAAGTTCAGCACAATCAATTGTCTTCAGAAGTCTCCTCTGTCCTGATGCAAGACTCCAAAGAGCTTACCTCTCCGCTCTACCAACTCTGCCGATACGATGGACATAGTTCTGCTTCTCATCAGGCAGGGTGACATTAATCACTGTTGTTGAATTTGTGAAGGGAGAAACAGGACGTTGTGAGAACAGGTGGCAGAAGCACCGATATGAGTAAAGCGGATGCAACGACAAAATCGGTACCGTAAGGAACGCCGCTGATGTCGATTCCTCTGGCGGCCACATCTGTGCAGATCAGCAGCTTCACATCTTTTCTCTATGGACAAGAGAGGACCTTAAAATGTCTACCAACTGGCTAAACCGCATCAGAAAGTCGTATTAGTCTTTGGTTCTCACCTTGAAGCGATCCAAGTTATTTTTCCTCTCATTCGGCTTTCGATCACCATGAAGGCAAACACAGGAGAACTGATGACCTTTGCTGTCTGGACCTGAAGAAAGCGCATTCCAAATGCATGATTCAATAATGATATTTGCAAATCGGTGCTGAATTTTAAAATGTCTGTCTACCTCCTCCTTGCTGAATGAAGTATTGCTCCATGTTGTCGCAGTCGATCTTGGTGCGACAGAAGATTATGGCCTGGTCCATTTTGTGCTCTTTGATGGCCCTGACCGCGTACTCGCCCTTCAGCATCTTGATAGCTTCTGACCACATTTCTAACCAAGAAGGTAAACAGAAATATTTGCAATGTTCACTGGAAGAAAAAAAAAAGCATGTTTTCTAATTAGGAATATGGTAAAACCTGGCATAGACTTTACCTGGCGTATTGGCTCCTGGTCGGGTGTTATCTTTGGCATGAACTTCATCAGTCTAACCAAAGGAAAGCAGATTGGAATAAAAACAAAAGCTTTCCTCACCAACCTTCAACACTATAATATGTAATCTCTTTTGTATCTCACCTGGATGTGGTTCTTGCCGAGGCGCTCCCACTGTCGGTCGGCCTTTGGGTTGACCGGCACCACCACATGGTGGACGGTTTCCGGGACAGAGTCCTCACCTTTAAGGTCCACCCAAGTGGGAAAATGCATGATGCGTTCGGAGAGCTTCTTCACGTCGAATGAATGCAGTGTGGCAGAGCACACAATGACCTGGGAAGAGTAAGTGGCATTGATTTTTAAGATTCAGCAGAGACCTTTTTTTTTTTTTTCAGAAGCGTTCAAACTTGCTTTAAATCTGATGGAAAACACCTAAACTGAAAATATTAAAGCAATGGAGAAGGGCAATCAATCTCTAAGCACCCTGCAAGACTTGTAATTTCAGCATTTTCTTCACTGACTCTTGGAGCTAAAGATAAGTGAGAAAAATGTGGGTTTATCCCAACTAATATCATCATGGAAATATTCAACAATCACATCACAAACTGCATAATTTCCTAACATCATGCATCTCTACTTAGATTAGTGGTTTGTATTATGATTACAATCCTTAATATCATCATTAATGATACCTGCAGTCTCTTGCCATCAGAGGTCACCTGAGGGATTTGTTTATGGATTCTATTGATGAAGTCTGTATATCCGGCTGTTAGGAGACCATCCTGAAGACAAAGTGAACCCCGATACATGTTAAAATGTAATGAACTATGTCATTATAATAAAAAAAGAGAAAAAAAACAAAAACAAAATAAATTGAAAATGCCTTTCATAAGAAGTGACAACTTTATGTTTTTAAAGTGGATTGAAATTTTGCAGATGTGTTGCACATACACATTCATCCAGAACCAGGAAACGGACTTGGGACAGACTGAGTTTTCCAGTGGAAACAAAGTCATCCAGTCTTCCAGGTGTTCCCACCACTATGTCTACCTGATAACAGAATCAAGTACACAGAAAGTTACCCCCCCAAAAAAAAACACAGAGAAAAAGAAACAAGAAAAGAATGAAAACTTGCGTATTTTACATTTAAACCAATTAAGCCTATAGATATTACATACCCCTTGTTCCAGAACTGCTAACTGCTCTTTGGCTGCAACACCCCCGATCACAAGAAGCTCCCTGTAATCACAGATTAGGAAATTTAGCAAATGCTGATTGGAGAAGATTACACTAATACTCTGGCTCCATCTGCTGGCAGTAATTTGGAATTACAAATACAGACATGCGGTTTCCACCATTGTTTATCCTACCTTAGCTGGGGATTTTCCACATATTTCTTAAACTGCTTGACATTGTTGAAGGTTTGCTCTGCCAGCTCTTTGGATGGCTCAATGATCAGGGCTTTGGGTGCGTTTGATGAAGCCTTCACTTGAGTCACTTTGGCACTGCCTGCAGATTCACAAAATTATCAAAAATGAATAAACAGTGGACCTCTTGGATATCGTTGTAATATCAGAAATATAGAAAAAAGCCTTTATTATGAAAGGGAATGAATATTATTTACATTTCAAAATTAAAGTTGGAATGCTGTTCCTTTACCTGTTTGGGAGGATTTAATGGTGTGACTCTCTGATGCCTGATCCAGAGCGACAAACCCACTTTTAGGGGGATGTTTGAAGTCTTCTCCTCCAAAGTTGAACTTCAGCTCAGCATTCTAGCAAGACAGAAAAATGTAGACTTGTATGGCACCACGGCTCCATGGTACTTAGGTTTTGATTTCGACTATTAAGTATTTCTACTTATATGAGCCTGGAGATACCTTTAGGACGCATGAAGCAAAAAAGCCCTGGCTGCTTAAATTTTGAGGGACATCAAAAGCCGATCCCAGGTCGTTTCCTAGGAAAAAGAAACAGCAAAATGTTACTAACCATCAACAGCTCAACATGTTGCCTACATCTTTTATGATCCAAAAATGAATAATTATGATGCACCATTTTTAGAGAAGGAGATCTGCCCCTTATCTAAATCCAGGAAGCACCCGATAGTGTCATGCATGGTAAACTCCTGCAAAAAGGGAAAGGCAGATGAAATGTAAAACAAGCAAACAAACTAAAAGACATTCACAAACTGATTATGTTTCGTAACAACAGAGGAGTAATTTCCACCTCCCCATAGCTGTCAAATTGCTTGTTGTTGGATTTCTTCCCGGTCCCACCAAAACCAAAGCCATACTTGTCAGTTCCTGAGAAACACAACAATTTACAATTCAGTTACTGCACAACTGACAAGATTTTTAGTTTTCTTGTAGGCTGGAGATTTTTCAATGCATACCCAAATCCAGAGCAGCTTGACTGGTAGACCAACCCACCCGGCAGAGACCCTGGTCATGGCAGGTTACCTCATAGCAATACTTTCCTACATATAATTCAATCGAATAAGTATTTTGAATGTAGGTTTCTCTTATTCGTAGTAGTTTGGTAGATAATTAAAAAATCATGTTCACTGACCTTTTGTGACACCTTTGGTGGAGCGGCAGCCGTGCCACTCTTTGAACTCCCTGCTCTGGCAACAGAGTCCATCGGGGCCAATTGCTAAGCAGACCAGCAAAGAAAGACATGTTGCAAATTACAAAGCTGCAGCTCTTAAAGTGTTTGTCTTAAAATCAGTTGGGCTGTCTTTTAAGCAGATGAGTTAAACTTTTCTTACCAAAGGCTGGGCTACGATCATATGGATTCATCTGCCAGGTGTTGAAAACTAGGACGAAGCAAAGATTATGAGCAGGAAAAACAAATGCAAAGTAACTTTAGTTAAACTTTGGATATGTTTTGTAATATTAGAAGAGAATTTTATCTGATAAATAAATAAATAAATCTATCTCACTTGCTCCCCCAGTTTTGGCAGCAGCTCTGCCCTTCTTGCCCTCCTGCTGATCCTTCAGGGTTTCGTAGACAATCTGGATGACCGGGATGCTAAAGGCCTGGCGATCAAAGGGGAAGAAATACTTATAGTACACTGAACTTGCTCTACAAACCTCAACCTGATGTGTATGTTTGCTGGAGAGTAAATGTTTAAAATTGGGTTTCAAATGAAGCGTGGCTCTACTTACTCCTGTCTTTCCACTACCAGTTTCTGCTGCCTGTAATAAGAATGAATAAGAAATTTCAGAGTCTGTAACATACTTGTGTCGGCTTTTTGAAAGTGATACATTTACAGTGTCTTCCAAAAATATTCATGCCAAACTAGATTTTGAATAATTTTTAGCATAAAAGCTTAAGTTTTATAGAGACAGGCCTACACAAAAACCTTCTTGAGATTTAAATTGTAGCATTACAACCCTAAAAAATTACAACCAGTTCTGGTTACTATGTTGTGGTTTAGATGTAATCATAGTCATATCTTGGAGTGGCTCAGTCAAAGTTCGCCTAAATCAAACAAAAAACATATTAACTATCACAAACTATTTCAATAATAAAGCAACAGTTCAAGAGGTGTACAGTAAATACTTTTTCTAGCCATTGTACACAGGGGGAAGCTTACCATGAGAACATCTCCTCCACCAAGAATCAAGGGAATGGACTCTGCTTGGATATCTGTTGGTAGTCTATAATTAAGACAATAAAAATAATAAGCATAAACTTTGCAGATAAAATGAGGGAGGAGCAAAAGAACAAGGAATTACTGCTATGGATGATTTGGCAAACAGTGTAATGTAACTCACAGCCAGTCCATCTCCTCCACAGCCTGCGCGATTTCAGGCATAACACCCATTTCTGCGTTTGTAAAACATACACTTAATGTTTCAGAGCGGGGATCTAGTTATTAATAATCACTATCTGCTAAAATAGCTACTGAGATTAATTAAATAAACAAGAAAAACTCACCAGAAAAGGCTGCCATTTTTGCTGCAACGAGAGCTACCCGACCGGATGTTACGTGTTCAGAAGGACCGGCTTGGTGCAACTAGTTTAAGAGAACGTCAAAACAGAAGAATCAGAATAGTTCCGCATTAACGGCAGTATGGTTTAAAAACTGTGTAAGCAAAAAAAAGAAGTATTTTTATATAAATATAACATTATACTATCCAAGGTTAATGCAGGCACAAAAAACACAAAATTTTTAGGGAGGACCAATACTACAAAATTGTGTGGTCTCGATACATTTTGTCTCGCTGCGCTTGCCGTAGGAGACATTTCTGACAGCTGTGGCAATCATGGCTGAAGACAGCTTAATGGAAGGCGAAGAGGAAAACATTTTATACGATTTATTAGTCATTACGGAATGGCCACCGGAGACTGACACACAGGTTTGTCATCTCAGACATTTAGTTAGTGTTGTTAGGTTTGCCATTTGTCTTTTTAAAGAATAATTGTTAAGAAAGCACGAGAAAGTGAACTGGACCCTGCCAGCAGCACAAAGCCACGTAGTAGAAACATTGGACAAGTTCTACTCCAATTGTGCAATTTTAATATTAATTAAATTTATATGTGTATAATTCCTGTTCAATGAGTGTAGTAAAATTATTATATATGCAAAAAAATGGTACTTGTACTACAGACTTTCAAACTCACTGTTAGCAAAGTTCAAAAGAATCTGTACATATTCAGTTCAGTTAAATAATAAAATATGTATTCACATTTGCATGAACTTGAACACATTTTAACATTGAACTCGTAATAAAAGTTCTTATACGTTATGTACCTACTTTTGCTTTAATTTAGATCTCTATAACAGGAATTGTCCTGTGTAGCCTTAGTCCCACATTTATTTCTCCTATCATTGGCAGTTACGGGGCATCAAGGAGTACAGCACGTCTGTAATTGCAAAAGCCGTAACAGGTGAGTTCAGCTTTATGTTGTTCAAGTTTGTTTAAAACATTAAACTTAGACTTAAACTTAAGCTGTGAACCTATTAAAAGTTGTTTTGTTTGTTTGTATATTTCCACCTCCCTATGAGCAAACATTCAAGTCTTTAATAGATCACTTGGGTGTTCTACCTGAAGCACAACAACTTATGCATTCTCAAAGACTCATATTAAAGTCCAATAAAAGGCATAGGATTGCATAATATTAGAAATTCTTTCTTGAATGTTGAAATAAAGACATTGGTTGCAAAAAACAAAACAAAAACAAATATTTATTTATTTATTTTTTTATGTATGGTTTGGATTAATCAAAAACATAGAGCCAGATAATGAATAGTATCTCCACCAACTGGAAATTTATATCAGGGTTGATACATCTGAATATTGTAGGGCATTGAACTGCAGTTTGAAATCCTTTGTCTTGAGGAAAGCATTTTCATGTGCTAGAATAAAATACTTAATGTTTAATGTGAGGTTTTTCCAGCTGCTATATACTTCAGCTGTAAAATGCCTTTGTTTGTTGGTTTATTTAAGGTTGCTCTTCTTTTTTTTTCAAATCTTCAACCCATGTGTTCTTTACAGACTTGTTTTGTATGGACTTCAGTATCACAATCATTTAAATGCATTTATTGTAGTTTATTTAAATTTAAATGTTTTTATTGTAGTTTATTTTATAATATTGAGATTAACTTTTAAAAGAGCTATTCTGAAATCAAGGTGCAATACAGTCAATTCCATAATACAAAATACTATTCAGGATTATACTACTGTATAATACCAAAAATATGTACTTCAGGCTTAAATTTATGTATGTTTTAAGTTGTATTTGAAAAGTAATCAATTACAAATTTAATGATGGAACTTGACTTAATGTCATGTTTTGATTGTTGGTTCTATGTTGCATGTTTTTGTGTTTGTTATGATGAAAAGCACTTTGAAATGCCTTGCTGCTGAAATGTGCTATACAAATAAAATTTGATTTGATTTTGATTTAAGAAAGACATTCATCTTCTAAATGGCTTTTTATTGTAGAATTAATATAGGTATTCAAAGCATTAACAGAAATTTACAAAACTAACACCATAAAAATAAACAATAAATAAAATTGGAAAAAGTTTGGTAATATACTGAAGTATGACAACAAATACTGGTATTATGCCACTATACGTACAATCTAAACATTGCATACAATGCAGACATTGCATGTAATGCCAAAGGATTCAAACTCCTAAAATAGGTTTCTTTGTCTGCAGGGCTGTTTGAAGTTGAACTAAAAATATGACAAACAAATTTATTTACTAGGCCTGGGTGTATTTACTGAAATGTCAAATTTAGCTCGCTAACTTTCATAAATCTCCCTCAGGACCGTTCCGATTGCTCCTTCACTATCTGTGGTATAGGTAAGTTTGTTATTGAAGCAATGAAGTACACTGTTATTATTTTAGCTGCATATTTGCTGGTTCTCCAGTAAACAATATATTTTTATAATTGAATTAATATATTTATTGAAAGTTTTAACAGAAATATATAAAACCAACAATCAATAAAAAAAATTAATAAAATTGGTAAAAGCTTAAATAGATAAGTGTGGGTAGTCATCTCATTAAAGGGGCATTATTATGTAAAATGGGCTTTTTTGAGTGTTGCCCTGATTTTTTTCATGCATGTTTGAGAAATCCTTTAATCTACCGTGGCAACATTAGAAATATAGCATTTTAGAAGAATAAATATTTAATATTTGCATACGTTTTTGTCTTGTAATGCATTCCCTCTTTCAGACTCAGAGCAGTCAGTATACATTAAACTTTGCGCTAGCTCCTTGGAGGCTTAAATTTATGTATATTTTGTTCAATATAAATATCCAGTCCAATTGAGACATTCATATTTGTACTTCCACCATCATTATCAGTGGAAATCAGAAAATGCTCACCAAAGCCACTCCTTCCGTCCTGCACACTGCCTGCTGGAATACATTAAAGCAGCCGTCAGTCTTTAAAGCAGTGAGCTTTGTAATGCTTTAGCCTCGAGGCCTTCTTATCCTCCCAGCAGGGGGCTAGCTAACACCATCAATAACCGCATTAAATATTTAACAACTCTTCAAGCTACATAAATCTTTTTTTATTTTATGTGAAATGTCCAGAGTTTTTAAAATGTATAAACTTTTTACCTTACTTTTTCTGTGCACAAGATGATAGATGATCAGCAGACTCAAAGGCTGTCATAAAATGTGAGACCCAGAAATAAAAAGCAGTTGTATTAAAAATAAATCATTTATATAATTGGATTGTTGCCAGAGTGATAATTCTAAAGTATTTAATTTTAGATTTCATTTCCATGTTTTTAATGAATTGTATTCAGTACGTTTTATATGACATTTCCTTTTGCTACTGAGCAGGAAAAAATAATTACTTTTACACTCAGTTCAGTTAAGCTTTTACTGTCGTTTGCCTTTTTGAGTGCTGATATTGCTACATCCACTACATAAATTAGCATCTTTGACAGTTGAGTTAATAACCTTCTTTTGTCGAAAGAAAAATACAACCAGGAGAAGTGAATTTGCATTGTAGGATGGTAATAATTTGCTGGGAGCATGTGTGGTTTCAGTGGGGCAGTCGCCATGTCTTTGGACTTGGCTACCACTTTGAAGTAAACCAATTTAATGATTTACTTCAAGGAGCATTAAAACATATGGGTGGCTTAAGCCAATCAAATTCAGTCACTTGGAGAAAGGAACATATTTTATTTTCAAAAATAACACATTTTCTTGGTAACTATGTTGAATAGTTAAAAAAAATTATTTGTTGGATTTTTATTTTATTTTTTTTACAAATGTGGATGAAAAGCATATGCTGCTTATTAGTATCAAGGTAAACTGAGAATTTATTATCCTTTTTTAATATTTAACAAATAGAAAGAGCTTTGGTAGTTCTAATTGAATAAACAAGAACAGCTTTGGTGTGATTTAACTTCAGAAAGTGAAGAAAGAAGGTATGTTTAATTTGGTGTATGTAAACTTGTGGTTTAAGCTTGGGATGCTGTTTTTACTTATTAATGTCCTTATAATTAGATACCAGAGAAGGTGCTAGAGTGACTAGAATGAAGCTTACAATAATGGAGCACTGCCCATCCCCCACCTGTTGCCAGCTGACTGGAGATGTGCATTTCAAAGAAGATAGCATTAAAGAAGATAGCATTGGCTGTCGGGAAAGATTTCTAGTCTCCATAAACTAATTATTGTGTGAATACTAAAGAGAACTAGCCCATTAAATAAATATAATATAATGTTATATAACATAATAAGATGAAGTAAAAGCATGACATTTTTCCCTCAATGTTATCATACTATGAGAATTTCTAATAAACGAACAAAGACAAACTAATAAAGACTAATAAAGATAAATTGTTTTTGCGTTTAAACCTTTTTGGGGGGAGGAGTGGCAGGTATCAGAAATCCAAGTATTGAAAAAAATAAGAACTTTGTTAAATAATTAATTTGAAATAGATTTTCTTTCCTTTCTTAGCCCTTCCAGCTCGTCTCTGCCTCTTGGTCTCGTCCGACTGGCAAACAAGCAAATCAACTGGCAGCTGGTTCTTTCAAGGTACAACAGGAACATACAGTCACTGTCTTGCACTCTTACTTTTTTTTCTTTTTCTCTGGTCATCAATATGTGACTCATATGTGCTCAGCTAATAATTTGTCTTCATCTCAAATAACAATAAAAAGACCTGTTTTCAAATGGTAATTGTTAACTCAACCAAACCATTCTGGATATGACCTGACCTGGATGTTTATTCACTTTAAGTCACTCAACCTGGCTTTTTATTCCCATCTTCACATTGTTCTTTCCAAAAAAACACAAAAAAATATCTGTTTTGTTTGTATTTTCCGCTTGTAATTTCATGTGTAACAATAAAATGACAAGTGTTTACACCTTTCCATTAACTTCCCTGTCCTTCTGCTCTCTATCATTTCTTTTGCTCATTCATTCCTGACCACTCTTCTGTTTTACTCCACAGTAATGGCAAACTATTGGCGGTTGTTCAAGATCAGTGTGTGGAAATTAGGTAATTACAAAACTCTATCTCCTCTTTTAAAGCCTTGTGTGAGAGCGAGCGAGCTTTTTTAATTAATGAGGTGATTTATCACATTTTTGTTAGAAAGACTTCCAGGTTCAACTTGCACCTGAGAAAGGAGAACCATTTTGTTAAAGCATGTACAGTCAGTAACGATGTAATGTCTCAGTGGAGAACATTCGAGTTAATTTAGCACACCTTTAACTGCTGCTGTTCAGTTCTTTTGAAACAATTAAGCAACACTTCCTCAAACTGTTACGTCTAAATGGTAGAGGAAGCAATCAGTGGCTATACTCCACCATAGTTGTGATGGTGATTTCCAGGTATATCCAGTTTTTAATTGTACACTAAGAATACCAAACCCATACCATACTGTTGCAATGTGATGATTAAACTAAGCTGGTTTGCCTGTAAAAGGTAAAAAAACGTAAAAAAAAAAAAAAAAAAACTGTTTGAAAAGTCACACTTGCAAAATCTACGTATATTTTAAACTGTTTAGAGGTGATTCATTCTTTCCCCCATACTTACTGATAATGAGATCTGTAAGTATCTGTAAGGATGTATAAATGGAAAACACAGTCACAGTTTGGCTAACAGAGAAGCAGAAGTGTCTTTATTTTTAAGTAACATATCTGTCATATTTGTAAAATAAACAATGAACTTCATGTTGTGGATCAGCAATCTGTTTTTTGTTTCACATATGTAATCCACTGGGCTAATTTGGGGTCATTGGCTTCTCGACCCTGGTAAAGTGTTTGCATGTTCGTGCTATTCAGAGTAAACTCATTTTCTTTACAGTTTTTGTTTATGTATGCATTTTCTCCTCAGATCTGCGAGAGATGACTTTGGCTCTGTCATTGGAAAATGCCAGGGTAAGTTCTGCTCGTTTTGTGGTTTTAGTTTATGTTAATTGAAAGCTAAAACATCATAACACAGTAAACACCTCTTTGCTTTGTAAAGAACTTAGGTTGGTGTGGTTCATGTGTTTCTACTTTGTGTTGCTGTAGGTTTAAATTCAGTGCTTGTGAATAAATTGCCACAGAAATGACACCAAGGAATTGCATATCAGCAAGCAGCAATGACCCAGATCCAATCAGATTAGGAGCATTTAAGTTATTAGCCTTTTGTTGACCTCAGCAAGCTCTTGAATACATATTACTTGCATGAATCACAGCACTACTGCCTAATAGCAGTAAATCACCCTCACTTTTCCAGCCCTGGACCTTAGTAAGAAATAAAGAAAAAAAATACTGGAGATATTCAGACTATATTACGAAGTTTCAGATTTATAATTAAAACAATAATTTAGTGCTAATGATTTTTAATGTGTCAAAACATTAGTTATCAGTTCTGATGAAAAAGTAATCATAATTTACTTTTACTCAGAAAGCAAATGATAAAAGTGTAGATTCTTTGTTAAACTACCCAAATCATAAATTGTTTTATGTCAAATTTATTCTTAATAATTGCTGTATAAACATCTCAGAGAGAAATGTTGATCAAGGCCACTTCGAAAGCTTTCCTAAAACTGAGCCAAGTTATAAAGTTAGGCACTCCTTAGTGTGTGAATATCAATATTCACACACTAAGGAGTGCCTATCTGTCCATTCTTGTCTGATTTGAGTCTGCTTTTAAAAAAAAAAGCAACTATGAAAACAAAGTGAGCGACTGGGCTAGACTGATGTACAACAGCCAAAACAATCACTTTTACTATTTAAATTGCTATCCATTAATAACATAGTGAGATTAATTCAACTAGAGTAGCAGGGAGATCTAAAACTTTTCTGCTGTACTGCTTCTAATGTTTTAAAGATATAAACATTGCACAGCGCTACTTGTCTGGAATGCTGCAGGATTTGAATATCATACAAAACTGGGTCATATTTTCTCTTTAAAGTGCAAGGATTACAGTTAGAGATTCTGCAGCAGATTCTGTAGAGCATTGAAGTATTTTTTATTCCCTGGTGGACAAAACAACTTTGAGTGCTCCTAACTTGATTTCTTCCGTAATTGTAATTGATTTAGCATATCTAACATTATGAAGGCAAATTGTTTTGGAGTGTCTAAGCATTCCCATCACCTGCTAGTAAATGGATTGTTCCTTTTTTTTTCTTTAATGAAATATAAATCTGTACAGAATAAAGTAACTGCTCATGTCACACCATTGCATCCCTGCCTTGCATGTCAAACAAAGTGCTGCCACATTTGGACATGTTAAAAGATGCAGCAACGTACTAGGATAACATACTTGCTTTTGTTGAGCATTACAATACAATCCACCTTTTCCTCTTCCTCCTTTTTCTGTCATCCCCATGCTCATTGCATTCTGCATGAACTTCAGTGTCTTGACCCCTGAATTCTAGTGGGCATTGATTTAATATGCTGCATGGCTCTAGGCATGAATTTTTGGAACCTAAAGATGCCCAGTATATGGAATAACTCCACTTTCTATTCAATTAACGTAAAAGCAACTCAGATGTTGCAGCAATAACTTTATAATGTTACTTCATCTTCTGCTGCATTATGCAGTTGGCAGTGTTGAAAATTCTCTCATCCCAGCGTGCCAAGTGCTTGGTGTGTATGACATGGGATGCGACCTGGCCTTATTTTCTGAATAATTCAGCTAATAATTATTTTACCACTTGGGGCTACTGGCAGACAGTGTGTCAACCGTTGAACTTACATCCTCATATGGTTATAGACCATTAAGTACTCCAAAAAGTAAAATGGCCACATCACTGTGAAAAGTAATGAACTCTGTACTTGGGTTAATGTACAGAGTTCTTCAGTCTGTCTTTCCAATCCATATGCATTATCTGTTGGAAGAGCCTCATAAATGATTCATATGTTTTGTGTATGTTACAAGTAGACATTTCACACAATTCTCTATTTCTTTTCTTTTGGACCTGTGTAAGAACACAACCACATATGTGCCAAGATAAGAAACATTATGACAGCAACTCTTAGGCTCTATTACATAAAAGTCCAAAGAAAATACATTTATAAACTTGAAACAAATGTATTTATTTATTTTGAACATAATAGTATTATAAAGTCATGCACAAAAACAAGGAAGGAAAAATATACATATTTACTTTTGTATCACAGTAATCTTAACATGCTCGAAAAGGAGTAGGAAGAAGTAAGAAACTTATGAACTTCTACCCGATAAACTCATACAATATTTTCACATGGACCCTCATTAATAAATCAAATTAAAAATAAAAATAAACAGGTTAATTAATTTTATCTTGGTTTACATATGCCTAAGTATATACGTCCATACCCACACACTCAAAGATGACAAAGAAGCATTATAAGGACTGAAAGATTTATAAAGGATTGAATCTCAGGCTGTCATTCTAAAATTGATCTGTAGATCTTAGATCCTTTTTTCAAGTAAACTCCTGATTCTACAGGTCAGGCAGTCATCAGACCTTGGCTGTGGTTGATCAGGCAATTCATCCGTGCAGCTATTTTTCCCTTAATAAATAATTTCTTTAGGTTACCTTTGCCTCATATTAAAATTAGTTGGGACTGAAACATTTAAGTGTTGCATAAAACCTCTATTAAATGCTCTTTCACAGTACCTATGGAAAGCAGGTAGAGATAAAAGATGCAGAGTGAAACTTGTGTGGGTTCAGCAGCACCTCCACTTCTTTTCTTATTCTATGTCATTTTCTTTAGCTTTATTTTTGTCATCCCTCCCTTCCCCTCGGTCCTCCGTTCTGCTCTGGCTAGCCGTCATTGTGATCCGTTGTTCCTAATGGTTCATAGTGTAGATAACAGTAGCCCCTGGGCGCGTGTAGACCCTTCCCTCCCTCCCTCTTTTTTTTCTTTCCTCTCCATTTCATCTCTCTTTTCCATTTTTTTCATAGTTCATTTCACTTCACGGAGATTTGTTCTAATGGATTTCACTGTGATCCTGCTTTTAATGGCATTTTCTCTTAATGGATGAGCATGAACGTGTGTGTGAGCGTGCATATGTTCTCGTGTCCGCTCATTGCATCCACACCTATGTATCACTGCTTCTCCCTCTCCCTTACACTTCCCCCCTCCCGTCTGCCTCTGTTACAGTAGAGTTGTCTCAAAACCTCTGTGCATAATTCATAAGTGTTGAGCTCTGATAAATGCATCTGCAAGGCTTCAGATAGAAGGCTTCTGTTGGGTCATTGGGTGTAATTCTTCTGCCTCCACTTTCGCTTGGGGTGGGGGGGGGGACAAATTGAAGACACATAGCATCTAATTTTCTTGTTCCCTCAAAAAAAACATGTATGTGGAAATGGAGCCCACTGTGTTGCTGACCACAGTTCATAATGGTAGATAAGATAGCAGGTTTGTGAGGGATGTAATAAAAGAAGAGAGATTTAAATACAAAGATGCAAAAGAACAAGAGGAAGCAGAGCTTTACAGCCTCCCTGTAATCTCACTATCTGAAGTCTGATAAGTTGTCTGCCTCCTAATGCGCTCCTCATCCGATGGCCCTAAAATGTGAACAGTCATTGTGTTTTTAATCTTTGTGTCTCATTCATTGTCTCGTCCCCAGCTTCTCCTGTCCTCTCTTTATCTGCCTCGCCTCCCACTTCTTCTCTTTTGTTCTTCATTTAAAATTCCAGTCATACAATATCCAACGCCCCCGTTCTTTAGCGCTATTGCCCACCAGGGGTTGCAGCAGCATTACACGGCCAAGAATTTCAGACCAATAGATGCCGGGAGCTCTGTTATGGGATATCAACCACAGAAAAAAACATAACTTGCCTTTTCAGAATGACATGGATTGGACACATTGCTGCTGTCCACAAAAAAAGAAAATTGTAATAAACCAGCTTGGTTTATGCAGGGCTCACTTTATTTAACCCGCCTCCCCTCTCACCCCCCAACTAAGCATTCAAAACAGGTCCTGTGCCTGGGGCCTGCCAGCCCGACCTGGTTCCTCTGTCAAAAGGAAGGATGACAGCGGAGCCTTGAGCACATGCCAGGAGGCTCAGATGTGCTTCATCATTGCGATATGGTTACCCTCACAGTTCTGCTGAGCCAGCACATTCCTAAAACAGTAGCCTATACTTCAGTAAAAGCTGAATTTATGATGCCTGTTCTCCTCCCACCTTTTTTTTCCCTATCCCCAACCTCTTTCTCTTTCTCTGTCCTTGCTTTAAGCTTGAAAGCATAAAAGTGTTTCCCCTTTTAAAAAACAGTCGCTGAGCTATTATTTCTGCTAGTTATTATAGGTAAATTGGTCTTAGAATTTTAGAAGCATTGATTTATCATTCATTTCCCATCTGTAATCATTAGCACCATACATTATAGAAGATATAATCTAATGTTGTCTCATCTGACTTGATTTGAAAGCTTTTAATTCTTGAAATTTGATCACTTTGGGATTAATTATTCATTTCTTACCATTTTGCAACAGTGCCAAAGGACCCCAACCCTCAGTGGCGAAAGGTGGCGTGGAGCTACGACTGCACTCTGTTGGCATATGCGGACAGCACAGGCACCGTTCGCCTTTTTGACCTCATTGGCAGCGAACTTTTTGTCATCCCTCCGGTAATCATGCTTATCCAAGCTGATTGATGTCATCTGAAAATCACTTTTATGCTCCCTGTGTTGTATTTTTCCTTTTTACTATGAAGAAAACAGAAATTGCCTTTGATTTTCAGCCTACAAAAGCATCAAAAAGCAACATATTTTGACATACTTTTATTTTTGTTAGGTCAAGAACATACATGAATACTTTTTATCAGTTTCTGGAAAAAAAAAATTATTTAAACACTTAAATACAAATATTTTGTTACTTATTCTAAAAAAGGTCTTTTGAGTAAAAAAAATTGACACCCTCTTAATAGTCAATGTGGCCTGCTTTGGTTGAAATAATTTATGTGAAATGGTTCTTGTAACCTTATACCAATCCTTAACCTCAGACTGAAGGTTTCAACCACTTTTCACTTTCAGCTGTGAGATCTTTGAATTTTTGTTTTATGTATAAACTTTTCATTTCTTTACGCTCAGAAACTGTGGTTGTGTGTTCAGCTGATGTGTAATTTTAGCCAGGTTGGTTTAGGTGGGCAAAAGTGTGGATGAGTCTTGGATAATGCATTACCACATTTTGCAGAAGTCTTTCTCAGTGTAAAGTTTATCTATTTTACTTGGAAGTGATGCTAAAAATATACTAAATGTCCAGATATGTTAGGAAAACCTGAAGGGTGTTTTAAGGTGGGATTTAAATTATACCTGACATTTTCTGACATTATGGTTTGAGGCAAAAATGTTCAAATGTTTACTGAGTCCTCATTAATTTCCAATACCTGTACATGTGATATGTTATGGAATATGGAAAGTTCTTAAGTCCTCAAAGAAAAACACAAACCGGCATTGGCCTAGAAATGCATGTTATTACTTAACAGTTATTTTTGCAAATTCAATCAGAGATAATGGGGAAAAAAAACATATAGTGATATGGTTCTTTCAGAGACCTTGGCTAATATCAGAATCTGGACGTGAATATTTTTGAAAAATCATGTATCAGAATTGTCCTAAACTACAATCAGTGCAGCTCTACTTGTAAGAGTACAGTAAGATGGTTATGAGGATTCAGACATCCATAATCCTCCTGAGACAAGTCAGGCGAGACTTGTACTCCTGGTCTGTGAAACACTTTGAGCTGCCTGTCACGTCTTGAAGTACGTACATGTTTGCTTGTCAGACACCTTCTGCACTCCTTTAGTCTGTCATGGGGGCTTTTTAGTTCATTGTCTGTTGCTCCTTCTTCCTCTTCTTCTTCTCTTCTCTTAGTGTTCAGATCCTCCTTTTAGTCCCATCTTCATCAGCTCCTATCTTTAAATTTTTCACAGCTTACTCTCCCAGTCTTCTCCTCATGTCTCTGCTGTCACATTTCTCTCATCCGTGCATGTCTGTGTCAGTGTCTCTCCCCATGCTCCCATCGAGTCCATCTTCTATCCCTGCCTCATTTAATGTCCTCTGTGTGCAATATATTATTATTCCTGCATTTCTGTCCATCATTTCCCTCCACTGCTCTGATGGCGCTGGCAGCCGGCGAGTGCAGACTCTCGTCCTTCTCCCCAGCCACACTTACCTTTGAAAGTCTCTGATCCTCGCTCCTTTAGTGCACTGCTGCTTTGTTGTGTGCCAACAGTGAGTGCGCTCGCACACTTACATCAGCTGCCCTCAGCTCTGCTTCGCTCTTCCTCCTGTTTGTCACCGTTAAGTGCACACACCACTGACTTGCTGCTATTTCTGGGGGGGGATGATAAAAAAGTCAATTTGACAGAAAGTGTGCATGTGCAGAAAAAAAAAAAAAATCATGTGCACGTCTGTTCTCCTTCCCCCTCATCTCCCTGGCTTTCTGTCTCTTTAACTTTGTCACTTATCTTCTGTTTTCTTGGCTCGCCTGTCTCATCATTACTTTCTTTATCTTTAGACTGTCTATTTTATGCTCATTTCTTGCATGTCACATCTGTTTAGTTAAAAACACTTGGTGGGTTACAAAGTGATAATTGTTTTTACTCCCTCTTTTAAAAATTGAATAGAAGTTGCAACACTTATTTTTACACCATCTCTCCGACTTACTGTTTTCTGCTCCAGGTGGTGAGTTTTCCTGGAGATTTCAGCTGTGCAGTTGCAGGACTGATCTTCTTGGAGTACACAGCAAGTGCTCAGTGGTCAGCAGAGCTTCTTGTGATCACATACAGTGGTGGACTCAAGAGCTACCTTGTAAGGTGAGAGGCACAAATGCTTCATTAATCCACCACCCTTAAATTGCTTTATTGCCTTCTAATATACAAGCAGACATTTATTGAAAAATTCCCATGACAATGCTGCGTGTTTGGTATAACTTAACTATTCTTATCTCAGTTTTTAACTATTGTTATGGTTCTTTTCTTATCTTGTGTGCTTATAGCATTTAAGGATTGTTCTTTTTATAGTGATATTTAAAATTGGTTTCTGATGCTTTTATGTTCAATTGGGAATAAAACCTCTAAGCAGCAAAGGAGCCTTTACTCCTTCAGAAGTCTGTATTAGTGGGTGCTTATTATACCTGATAATATGCAAAGGACATGTTCATGTCTGCATCTGTCTTTCCCATCCCTCCTTCCTCCCTCAACGAGTCACTGCAGGCTTGAATAAGAGAGTGTGACAACTTACTCATATTGACCATGACACTGTTTATTAAACTTACAAGCTTGATAATCTGTTTGTAGGTGCAACTGCATTTCCCCCTTACCACCTTCAACACTGGCACACTTTGCACCTCACACAGCGACCTCATGTTTCATGGGATATTAACAGCGAATTCTCGTGAACAAGCTAAACTCATGTTATGGGTTTAATGGGGTCGTTTCACAGCAAACGGTTAATCGCAGTTAATTAATTAATTCAGTTAACAGGTTCTGTTAGCAAAGGTAAAATAAAGAAAAGCTGCCTTTGATTTATCTAAGGGAAGATTGGTGATGCATTTCATGGTACGCTTTTAAAAAATGAGTAGCTTATCCTATCTAGTAGATTTTAGTCATAACTACATAGCTGGCAAGTATGGAGTTTGATTTTTTTTTATATCTTCCACATTTAGAGTACTAACAAAATAAATTTTTGTGCAGAAAAAAATTAAGTTCCTGAAATGACTCTGGCATCCTGAATTTGACACCATTTTTTGACCCTGAGATATTTTTACTTCTTGGTTCTATGCTGGGCCCGTTTGTTGAGCAGGGCTTGATTTAGATGCATAACACAGCATTTACATTGCAGTTTTTTTGGGAGATTTGGTGAAATAAAGATAATACTGATACATTTTTTAAGTGGATACTTTAAACTCCCTTTCTTGGAGGTTGGTATCATGCAATTTCTAGATGCAACCCTATTTCAATACAGCTGAATCAAACTTCTGAATTACTTCATCATGTGTGGTCAACTTCTACAGAGACCTGCTGATGACTTCATTATTTGAGTCAGGTGTGGTGAAGCAGAACCGCATCTAAAAGTTATATACAAATGTGTGTCTATATATATATATATATATATATATATATATATATATATATACATAGACACACATTTGCACATACATGCATCTCAAACCCCTCATTATCACTTCCCTGTATCTTCCCTCAAAAAACAATGAACTAGACTTTTATTACACTGCTGATTTGTAAAGGCAGGTTTAGCACGATGGTTTTTCAAATCTTTATTTTTGAAAGCAGATAATTAAATCAACAAAGTAAATGTTTTTTACTCAAGTGCCCATAATGTCACGGCAATAGGCTGCAAAATCTATATAGTTGTAAAAATATGGTATTTAGAAATGTTAAATGTGTTGGAACCCTGTTTCTTCCAAGTTCGATTTAGCATTAGCTCTCTCTTTTTTTCCATCTCCTCAGAGATTTTCCATTTCCCTGTTTCACTGCTGTTGTCACACAAAGCCTTAGAGCTGTGACACTCCAAAACACAGGGTAATACTCAGCAATGTGCGCTGAATCCTGATCAGACAATGTCCAGCCCTGCAACACCTTCTCCTCAATTCTGTCAGTATTGATGCCGCCTGTGAGGGAAAGTGAGGGAAATGCTGATTTATTCTCCTATAACAGCCAGAGAAACGGTCTTTGAGGTGCCGGCGTGTATGTGCCAGTATATCATTAAGACATTGGAGATATTTTACCAGGTTTCCTCTGAAAGTGTTTTTTAAGCATTAAGCAGAAAGCTCACATTCACTCTTCTTCTTTATGTGGCTGTATTACGATGTTGTTGCTAAATGACTTAATAGATTTTTTCTTTTTTAGAATTATAGGTAAGCATCTCTCTCATTGTCTTGCTCTTTGTTCCAGTGTTCATTTTTGTCTTCCGTTTTCTCTTTACATTTAAACAGCAAAGAACAATTTCCCCAGAGAGATATCCCAACACAAATTACCCCACATGTACCACTCTCGTTTAAATTGCCGTTCCTAATTAGATTATATAGATTACTACGTCTCATTTTAATTGCAACTGGGTAGGAAATTGCTTTGTTGTTATATCCAAAACTGCTTTTCAGCACCACGAGCTTCCACATAAGCACTTCATTTGTTTGTTCATTTTTATGTGCTTGAGTTTAATTATGTATTTCATGTCATGTGAACGTTTTTGCTCTGTTTCAGTGTTGGAACCAATCAAAACTTCCAGGAGAATCACACCTTCAGCTTTTCCTCACACCACTCTCGTGGCATCACCTCGGCCGTTTACCACCCTGGTCACCGGTACGTTAAAAAAATGACAGGCATTCAAAGACTGTCGGTTGAATATAAATGATATGTAGAGCTTTTTGAAATATGGACATATTTGCCAGCATTAAGCTCTTAATCCATCAGTGGCAGCCTAATTAATATCTATAGCCTTCCCTTGACATTGTTGGAGAATGTATTTTCTCCTGAGGACTCCACCGTCTGAGACTTCTTCTATTAGTGCCGTGTTTGATCAGGAGTGTTTTTCCTACATTTATATTCAGACATTCTTACAAATCCTTTGAATCAGTTCTCATCCTGAGATATGTTGCCACAAAACACTTAACTATCCAAAGCTGAAAGTTTCTGAACGATTTCCAGCTGTTTCATCATTTCAGATCTACGGGCATAGTCAATTTGCTGCTAAATACGTCTTATCTTCATTACTTTGATAGAAATAAATTAGATTTAATTGCATAGCAGATTTCATTACATAAATCTTTGCTTTACTTTAAAATCTTTGCAGGATGGGCACAATTATGTTTCGTTATAATATAAAATGAACGTACTTGTGGACCTATAACCAAAACTGCCCAAAACTGCTTTTCAGCACCACAAGCTGTGCTCCTAGTGTCATAGCTTAACCCAAGTCTGCTGCTCTTTAAATTATGCTTTCTCTTTGAAGTGGTTTGTGGTCAAGCCCCTTGAGTTTCCCACATTTTAACATGCTCCTGCCACAGACATGCATGTATCATGTTGGAACCAGAATCAGCTTTATTGGCCAAGATTCTGTGAACTAATTACGAATTTGACTTTGGTTTTGCACTCTCACAGCGTACATAGATACAGTATAAATATATACACTTCAGGTGAAATAAATGAGAATGAAAGAACCAGTATGTATAATGTACAGTAACTTCTTCTGTGAAGAAGAAAAAAGGAAGGCAAGTTGTGCTTGTGCAAATGTACTTGTTTTGTTCCACAGCAGCATAGCTAACTGACCAGCCTGTAATGTGTTCATAGTTTTGATCAGAAATGCAGTATGGGGAAAGTAACTTTCTCTTTGGTGGTTAGCTTTTGCTGATAGCAATATGAAATCATTTGTGTCCAGGATGTGCAGGACCTGCAGAGATGTTTGCTTCCCTTTTCCTTAGTCTAGAGCTGTACAAATCCTGGATGGAGGCATGGTCAGCCCTGATATTCCTCTCTGCAGACCTTTTCTACTTGAGTTTGAACCTTTGCTTTTTTTTTTTTTTTTTTGAAAAGTCAAGTCTCATGGCAGTATAGAAGATACAGCCTGTGCTGGGCCTTCTAATGAGAAGACATCTACTATTTTTGTCTTTTAAGAAAGAGTGGCAAGAGGACAGCCAAAAAATCTTGCTTCAAGATTATCAAAGGACATCTAGGGAATACATCAAAATACTGTGGAAGAACATTGGTTAGGTGCGACCAAAATACAACTTTTCCTTCATGGAAAATCAGATGTGTGTTGGAAATTTAACTCGGCACATCGGCCAGTCAACACCATCATTAGAGTTAAACGTGGTGGCAGCATAGGGGTGCAGTCCTTAGAAGGCACAATTTTCTGATTAGAGCTGATTCAAGGATGAATACATTTTTGGGGGATTTTTATTGGCAAAAAATAAACTAGAAGTCATCTCTCTTTCAATTTGCATGTATATGTTATTTGTCTTACATAAAATCTCAATAAAATGAGTTAATAAAATGTAATCTGATAGAATGTGAAAAGATTCTGATCTGCTAAGCTATCACTTCAAACATGTTTTCTCTCAGATGTAACCTCCCTACACACAGAAGAGGAGACTTATTCTGTCTCTGTATAGGAGAAAGCAGTGGATCTGAGACGCATCGTATATAGCACAAAAAAACCCTCAAGATTATGGTGCAAGTTGCAAGTTGGTTTTTATCAAGAGCTCCTGTTCAAGCAGAAGATATTAAGTTGAATGAGGTCAAGGTACTCATTTAAGAATGAATGAGCCCATGTCTTTAATAGAGTACCTGCAGGAATTCTCTGCATTGGCTTGAAATTCTCCTCTGCCCATTCAGAGGTTGTGGTTAATTACATCAGGCTCATATTTGTGACCTTATGGTTTTCCCCAGGGCCCATAGGCCGTACAAAGCAAATTTACTTGGCTGGTGAAACCTGGCATGAAAGCATAATGGATTTTGGCAGCTACTGTCAAATGTTTGCCAACTGATAGATGAGATGAAACCTTAATGATCCCTATGTGAAAAACTGGGTCAACATGAGGAAGAATAGAAAGCAAACAAGGAAAAAAGAGGTTAAGAAATTGGATTTTGGAAAATAATTTCAAATCTCTTGATTATTATTAAAATAATTTATGTTTGTAAGGACACATGTGCAGATGTGCATTAGGAATGGTAATGGTGGTCTAAGTGAATCCGCTTCCTCCTGTATTGCTCTCTTGTTGCAGAATAACCTCCCTGATAATCTGAGGGCGGTGGAGTAATTTTTTTAAGTCATCTTTTCAAAAGGAAACCTAAGACATGTATTTTTGGTTTGACTTAAGACTGACTGACAAAAGTACAATCAAACCTTTTTCCAGTTTGATTGTACTTTTAACTTTGACTTTATATCAGGGGCTGAGGGTGTGTGTGAAAAAAAACCTTTCCCTTTTACCTTGTTTGTTTTGACATTATTTTAATAAATAGTGGTATATATTTCTAATTTAATATAGATTTTTGGTTTTATTTTTGTTACTTGGTCTGTTTTTCTTTCAGGGGAAAAATTACTAATAAGTTTTGTAATTGCCGTTTATACTTAATAAAACCATCTATTTGTATCTGTTAGGGAAAGAAAAGCTCATTTGTTTTTTCTTCTGTTGTGCTATCTTTGAAATAAAATAATAAAAAATATTAAGAAGTAAAAAGAACATTATTAAATTAAAACTATGAAAAGTAAAACATAATTGTGAGATACAATAAATAACAATAGTTGAACATTTTGAAAAGAGAAAAAATACAATTTTTATGCATATAAATGTACTATATTAATATTTAATTGCAGTACATCTTATTGTCCGCAGTGCAAGAGGTCAATTAGAGGGCAGGCCAATGTGTGCTGGCCCATGAGGCACAG
>CAEFZY010001842.1:0-34248 GCA_903066815.1 Brachyrhaphis roseni
AATTCCTTATTTGCAAATATCGATAAAAGTCCTGTTTGTCCAAAGAATATTTTCTTTTGAGTGTTTCGAAATCATTTAATATTTTGTTGTTCATTATTGTGCACAGAGCAGTGATTCCCTTGGATGTCCAGTCCTTAAACCGGGCGTCCAGTTTGGCTGGTGTGAAGTCTGAATCATATGCAATCCATTTTATGATTGTCAGGTCGTTCTCAAGTGCATTTTCTTTAACAATAGTTTTCCATGCTCTAAGGGTTGTTTTCGAAAAAGGTTGTTTTAATGAGAAAATATCTTGAATATTTTTTTTTTTAGTTTCTGTATTAGAGTTCTTATAAAACTACTACTTCATTCTCCAAATGTTATGACGTTTTTCTGGTAATTTATACATTTTATGCCTGTATTGCTATATGTGACATCATGACTTTATTTTTGTAAATAAATAAATACAAATAAAAATATGAAAATAAGTAAAAATCTCAGCCTGACTCATATTTTGTCATAAAGTTGACCTGAATTCATCAAGTTCATTTAATTTCCATTTGGGCTCAATAAAGTATTTTTGATTTGAATTGAAAGTCCAAATAGAAACAAACAAAAAAAATGCTTATCAAACAAGATGGCGGCTTTGTGAGTCACTCTAAACTACGGAAACACAAAACGTTTGTTGATGGAAAATTTAAAAATCCAGATTTTCCAACAACTAAACCTTCAAATTAAAAATCGATTGACTAAATTAAGTTCCTTCATAAGTGCATTCATTGTATCACTTTAACATTTCTAGACGCAGATAGCCACACCAACTCAAGGCCAAACATGCAAACGATGATGATATTAGCAAAGGATGAAGATGAACCTCCTCATCCAGGTTGCTGCTCTCCTGTATGACTCGGATCCAGGCCAGCATGTCCTCCCGGTCCTCCGCCTGGAACAGGTACTCGCAGTCCGACGTGGTCAGCCTCAGGACGTTTTTGCGCTTCGTGTCGCTGTAGGAGATGTCGATCAGACAGGCCTTGATGCTAATCTGCAGCGGCTCCTCTATGGTCTGGCAGCTGGCGTGAGCCTGGCCCTCCTTCTTGTCTTTGTACAGGCAGAGGTAGTGGCCTCTCAACACAGCGTACATCTGCTTCCACTGCCGGTTTCCTCCTCCGACACGCTGCAGAGGGAAAACATTGACTTCATAGCGTACCCAAAACAGCCGGCTATTACTGTCAACATAACTACAGTAGGTCAGGTGTGTTTTCACACACCAACTCAAATTAAAGACTTTTTAATACTTCAAAAGACCTTGAAAGTCTTGACTTAAAAACTTTAGGACCTTAAAAGACCTTAAAACTCTTTAAAAAAAAATAGGTCTTAAAAAGTCTTGATTTGTCATTTTTTTACAACTGTTATGACCTGCATCATGACAAATGTATTAGGGCTACAACTAACAATTATTTTAGTAATCTGTCAACTATTCTGATGATTAATCAATTAATCGGATTCTACTATTTTTTCCTTTAACCACATAAGTCTTTTTTTAGACAATATTAGGTATTTAAAATGTAAATAATAAATAATCCAATGCTGTTTTTAACTAAAAAAGTAAACTTTTTATTGCCTAAAATTCAATAACATATAATTCTTTTAGTAAATCTGAACGAGGTGGAGCTAAAACTGCCACTTGAGTAGTTTTGGCTAAAACATATTTACAACAGTGTTTTAAACTTAAATGCACAAAGTATACATTTTTGTACAATTTTGTTTAATTAGTAGTCTGAATGTGTTATTTTCTTTCAGTAAATGATCTTTTTTGAGTCTAAATACTCCAGTTAGTTTAATCAATTACTAAATTAGGTGATGATTACTTCAACAATCGATTAATCATTTCAGACCTAATACATATATACTTTTTTTTTTTTTTTTTTTAAATATTTGTCAAAATTTGCACTTACACTTCATAGTTAGGTAGCAAGTGCATATTAGCAGATAGCTACCTCTGTCCACACCTGCCTTGGATCACAGAACAGAATAAATTTGTCTGCAGGTGACTCAAACTTTTGCCTGTCAAAAACGTCCCGTGAGAAACAAATCCAAACTAATTTAAGATCAGTGATTAATGTATTTAAAGCCATATGATTTAAAACAATAATAATTTCAGTCATTATACAGATTTAATTTCTAGATACGCAAGTCTAATATTTTACAAGGACAGCAGGGCCTGTGTTTTATTATGAAGGGAGAATACACACCTTTCCCTTATCTGCATGAAGCTGCTTCAGATGTAGCAAACCCTCCTTGGTGGCGTCGCAGAAGACGTCTGATGAGGAATCTCGTCTGGACCCAGAATCTTCTGATGACCTGTCTACAGCCTGAAATATAACAAAACACAATAAACTTTGAATAAATAAAATATTAACAAACATATGCAAAGTCTGACCAAGTTATGGAACATTTTATGAAAGAAAAATGATAACATATTAAATTTCCTATCATTTATTTACCTGGTGTTGACTATATAGCTGTCTGTGTTTTCCATAATATATTCACATTCCAGAAGGAGAACATTTATCTTGTGGGTGTGAACTAAAAGGCTGATAAACTACAGAGGAAGACATGCGGATAAGCGGGTCATGTAAGGACAGCCGGGTCTGTCTCACAACGGACAACTTACCTTCCTCAAACTTTTCAGTCCAGGAAGCAGAGATCTCCTGAGTGCAAGAGACAAAACATGAAATTTTAGGAGACTTGAAAGAGCTGCTGCATTTTCAGTGGTTTGGAGTTCTGTTTGTTGAAGCTGTGTCGGTGGTTCAGACAAACATCAACGTCTCTCTAGAGTGAAAGTGAAGCCTGAGCAAACAAACACTAAAATCCAGAGAGTTTGATTATATTTAAGGAGGTCAAAATGGCTTGCTGGAAGATTTAAGAACCGAACGCTCACAACAAATGAAAACAAGACATTAGTTTTCATTTTACAACCAAACAACAGGACGTCAGTCAAACCGGATGATGAATTTCAATTAGATCAACGTTTATCTTCAGTCACATGTTGATTCTGTGACTAAAGACATTTAAATCAAAGAAAAAAAAACTTTTTATTAATCTATCATAAAAGTACAAGTGTAGGAATGGGGTTCAATTTCTCTCACCCTCTGCTTTCCTCATGGTAGTTATCGATGCCTTCATCGTACGATTTGGACCGCTCAGATTTGGTACCAGAGTCTGACCCGATAACTGAGAGATGAAGAGAATCTATAAAAGAAATGGACACAAATATATTAAACATTCATTAATTTGAAACAAGATATTTAAATAGGAGATGCAAGTTATCGATTAATTAGTTGATTAATCTTATCTATAGACTGGGGCCATTTTCTTAAAAACCCAAGATTTCTTTAGTATCAAGAGGGCTAATCGTCTATCATAAAGGTTTAAATTCTTTGTAATATGCTGAATTTAAATAAAAAATAACATTACTTTGCCAGCCGTACTAAGTACTGATTGAACAGACTTGTATTATTAAACTTTAGAGATTTTATGAAATATTACAAAACAGTAATAAAATATGTGAATCACTTAATTTCCAATGAACAGAGATTTTTATATAAAAGTACTCTGTGGTATTAATGTTAAAACTTCGCTCATTAACTCACGACCGTCACGTCATCCTCGCCTTTTGGTTGAGAAATTGACGTTGCCCCGTCATGTAGCGCTAATAATGTGAAACTTAAGGAGCTTATCGAGTGTTTATAATTTAAAACAGAACCACCTGAAGTGAATTTTGAATCCCACAACGGACTCTGTTAGGACCGTTTCTCTTTCTCGTTCCGTTAAGCTCCGCCATCTTTGTTTCTGTCTGTGTCTAAGCATGAACAGCGGCTCAGGTTAAGGATGACCAGCGCCGCCCTCTGCTGGATGGCGGCCAAACTACAACACTAACAACAGGTCTAAGCGGACGCTATTGGTTAAAAGATTGGAACTAATTTTAATCTAATAAACCAGTGATTGATGATTAATCATAAGTAGATGCATTTTTGCTTTCCTAATTTAAATTAATCTGTTGACATTACCTTGGTCGTGTGACAGATGGCGTCGAATGAGAGGAGAGGAAGACGTGGGGCTGGGTGGGATGGTGGTGATGAGGGGAGTTGAGATCACCCCGGACGCGGGAATGTGCGTGCTGTCCTGGTCGATGCTCGGGCTGGACGGTTCGTCTGAGGACACAAATCATGGCCCACAGGTTGAGAGAAAGGAGGCAAATTTCCCTCGTAAATCAGAAATCAGAACCAGAATCACGGGTTTGTAGTAGAAACAACACGAGGCAGTCAAACAGACAGAGGAATGTTTTGTGTAAGAAAACAGAGGCTGGAAATGTGACTGAAGGACTAAAGAATGTTCTGGTTTAGTCAGTGGTTTCGATCCATAATCAGGATCTGGGATGGAAACTGAATTTACAAGTTTTAATGTTTTGCTTTGGGTTTTTATTGGACTGGGAGCCAAAAACATGTTAAACCTCAACCCAAAAAAACATGTTTCTTTGTGTCACCAGTCAGAGTTATTTATAGATAAAATGTGTGTTGCTTTAATTATACATGAATAACATAATTAATCAGCTGTTGAAGCATGTAGTACACAGCTTTAGCCAATATTTTACAGCTACAAACAACACGCAAAGGTTCAATTACCATTTCAACTATTTTCTCCTGAACTCAACGACCCTCAAAATATAAAATAACCCGCTGAATCAAAGATTTAAAAAAACAAATAAACATTTAAATCAAACATTAAATACATTTAGAAAAATCTAAATAAAAAATAACTTGCTAAAAATAAGTTTTAAAAAAAGGTATATAAGAATATTATTAAAAGATAATGTAAAAAAATAAAAACTTGTCAAATCTAAAATAAAAAATATATTGGTTAATTTAATATTAATATTAAACATTTAGGGTTTAACAATAAAAGCTTTAAAAACTAGCAAAAATGGTAAATATGTTGATTAATTTAACACAAACATTCACCATTGGGGGATCAGACTAAATATAAAAGCCTTAAAAAGTACCAAGCATACAAATATATAGTTAATTATATATATAAGTAATTACTAAAGAATAGATACATATTTGTTAATTTAACAATAACATTTACCATTGACAATCATATTAAAAATTAAGGCTTTGAAAAAAAACCCTGCAACTCAAAATTAATCGTCAAACTTAACACACATATAAATAAATAAATGTAAGTTCAAGAACCTAAAAGTGAATGCTTGATTTAAATTAAACACGCTAATATAAACTTTTAAGGTGGAAACTATGTGTTTTCTCACTTTAATAATTAACCACATCAAACGTTTCTTCTCTTCCTCACTTACATCTTTTTGATATCTGAACTCGTGTTGATCTTGAGTTTATTTAAAATGGCCATTTTCTGCTTTCCCCCTCTGTGTTTTTGTCTAGATTATTTTTCTCAAACTATTTGAACATTTCTCCTGTGTGGGAGTCGATAATAAACTTGTAACTGACCTGACTGAAAAAAGAAAGTTTATGTTCTCACTGCGGAAGAACAAAGATTTATATTTTTACTAAAGTCTCATTTGTTCCTCTTCAAACTTTCTGCAATCCAGCAGTTTAAATACCAGCACAAGGCTTAACTCTCACCTGCCTGAACTTGAATAAAAACATTAACAGACAGCAATAAAACGCAGCGATAAGAGCCAGCACGGTAAAAACAAAACGAAGCGGTCAGCATGACGTTTCTGCCCGATAAGCTGCCAGACGGCTTCACTTTTACATGAGCAGCCAGTCAGCGTTAAATCATCCTTTGTCATAAAGGTTGATATGAGCCGTCAGCAGGATGGCACGCCCGAAAAGCAAAGGAGGAAATAACCACAGATGACAAAATATGTCAGGAATGAATCATATTTAATCTCTGTGAGGCTGGGCGATCACAGAGATCAAATATCAATAACTTTACGCCAAATTAAAGAGCAAAACACACCAGTAAATATTCTGAGGAATTATTTTTTTTTGTGATTTCTTGGTTCCCATGGCTGTAGAGTAAATATGAAACCAAAAGCAGGAAAACACCACAAACTGGAGCCAATAACGAGCCTGGATGATAAAAGGACTCCAACTGGAGCTCTTTGTTGTGTTTGGCAGCAAACTCTGACTTTATAAGAAGACTTTTTGTTACTCTGGGAGGAAAGTTTTTTTAATTTGTCCACTTTGATAAGCAAATCTAGAAGGGAGACAAAAGAATGTCTCCAGTTTTCTTATCTAAATTTAAACAAATTTGTAATATGTAAAACAGCCGTCACATGAGGATCACTTACTTAAAGGTACATTTAAAATTTTCTCCAAAATTGTTAGTTTAATTCAATTCAGTTAAAAATACTTTATTTATCCCAAAAGAAAATTAACTTATATCTGAGTATTCAAAAAGTCCCTATGGATGGTGATGGATCTCCAGTAGCAGTCAGTGTAGCAACAAATCTGAAGAGGCCTCTGACTGAAGACTTATGACATGAAAACAGCTGACTAACATGCATGAGTGGATGAATGGATTGATGGATGGATGGAAAAAGGATGGATGATAGATGGATGGTTGGATGGACAGATGAATGGACAGACAGATCAGCGTCTCTAACAGGAAGTACATGTTAGAGTCAGACAGTTTTGGCTGCTGCCTCACCTATGAAGGGGATGGAGTCCAGGGAGTCATTCAGGTTGCTGGATCCGGATTTATGCCTGGTGTCTCCCAGCCTCCTGAGCAGCGTCTCGTTGGACGCCCAGCACATCGCTGCGTCCGCTGACCCCGCCTTCAAAAGCGGCGGCGACTTTACTTCTCGCTGCCTGTCGTTGACGTAGGACGGAGGCCGGGTGCGGGCGCCTCCGGCGGTCTTGTCTCTTCGTAGGACGACAACCGTGGCATCGGGTCCTTCGACGCCCTCTGAGGGACCGCCGTTCGTCCGCTCTGGCGTCTCCTTGACGACTGTTTTTTTGGCGACAGTGGCGGTTGAGGATATCGTGAGGACTTCGCTCTTCATCGGCCTGAGTGTGGGCAGTCTGGAGACGGCGCCGGAGCAGGACGACGACCTGGCAGCTAATCCCGACTCGGACCGGTTCTCCGTCTTCAGGCTGTCGGCTCGACCGCGGAGCTGCAGGTTCAGCGGAGAGAAGCCCAGGTGGTTCCCCACGGCGCTGGGTCTTTGGTCTCGGAGAGGCTCTGTGGTTTTAATGGCGGACGAGGTGGGGGAAAGGTCGCAGAGGGAGTTTTTGACGGGCAGGCGCGAAGGCCTCATTATGAGGCCGTCCGCTCTGACCGCTAGTGCAGAATCTGTTGTACCTTTCGTAACATCAGGCGAGTTCGACAGCCGCTGCTCTGGCTTTGGAGGAGGTAAACTCCTCCTGTTTGTTTCCTGTTTGTCCTCTATTTTGTGACTGATGTGGTCGTAGGACCTGGCTCGGGGTTTGGCAACCCGGGCGGTGCCAGGGAGCGGCAAAGCATCCTGAGAGGCGCTCCGAGGCCAGTGGCGGGAAGTCCTGTCAGGCGGGCCACCCAGCCGCTCATGAGAGGCGCTGCGGAGCGGTGGCGGTGGGGTCGGGTTCGCCCCGCGCTCGTTGGAGGCGCTCCTCCGTCGGACCTGGGAGGCGGCGGCGGCCTTCGGGGCGTAGGCGGAGTTGGCAGCGGCTCGCAGGGTGTCCAGGCGCTCCTGGATGGTGCGGCAGCCGTACGTGTGCAGCCGCTTGGCGTCGATGTAGTCCTTGTAGGTGGTGTAGGTCCGCCAGTCGATGTTCTGATGGGGCGAGGTGGTCGGCGACGGGGAGCAGTGGTTGGCGGTGGGAGAGGTGGTGGTGGAGAACGTGTCCGTCGACGTGGCGGCGAGCGGCGCTCGCACCAACGGCGAGAACGTCTCTGGGTACGGCGGACATCCTGTGGCGAGGGGTCTGGGTCGGTCTGCTGGGGAACGGTACCGGTTCTCCTCAGTTCGGTGGCTGGGTCCGGCCCGAGCCAGCCGGGACCCCCGGTCCACCGGATCGGCTGGAGTCCTGGTGCCATCGTTGCTGACGGACGGGACCTCCGGCCGGCTGCTGTTGTCCGTGGGGGCTAGTCGCCTGGCGGGCCCCGTGTCGGACGGCTGTGCCATGGCCGCCGCCTTCAGCTCGATCCGAGGGTAGCATATGGGAGGCGGCTCCGGGATGTTCTGGGCATTTCCGCTGTACGCCTCATTTCCTTTGAGGTATGCATCCTGGGAATACGCCTGCAAGAGATTATACGACAACATTTACAGAGCCCTGAAATAAAAACATCTAAATCCTCTGAACGTTTTCACATTTTCTCGCTTTAGAAGAAACAACTTTAAGAGTACAAAGAGACAAAGTAGCCAAATACTGTGAAGAAAGGAAGCAGTTAATCTGAAAAGTGTGGCATGCATTTGTCTCTTTTCCTCTTGCATCCATTAAAGATGACCTCTTATGCTTCTTTGAACAGCTTAGCATGTGTTTGCGGTCTATACAAAACATTTTTGTAAAATTTTTTGCACAAAATAATTCTTACATAATGAGATTTGAATGTCCTTTCAGAATAAAAGCTTTTTATGATGTCTTATCACTTTAAATCCAAATTAGTGTTGACACTCACACACGAAAATGGCTGCAAACACATGTGCAATTATACAACCGTACGTGTTTGAAAAGCAAAAGTGGAGCCTCCTGCACAACCACAAACAATACAAAAACACAAAATTGTTCCAAGTATTTTTGTCAAGTTTCTTTTGCAAATATCTTAGTACACTTGAAATAAGACAAAACTAACTTTTCAACAAGATAATGATCTTGTTTTGACTCAATTATTTCTTAATATTAATTTTAAAAAGGAACTTGTTCCACTGGCAGATTATTTTACCTACATTATTTGAAGTGACATAATCTGCCAGTGGAACTAGAACTTAAAAAAAATAACAACTAAGGATTAATTTACTTAAAACAAGCTCCTATATCTTGCTAAAATGTTACTTGTAAGTTAATTTAATTAAAGTGTACTGAGGTATTTGCACCAGAAACTAGACCAGAAACACTTTGTAAGATTTTGAGTTTTTGAAGTGCACAGACAGCCATATATACAACATGTGTTCATATAATTTAATGGCCTAGTTAAAGTCCACAATTAAAAGCTAAATTGAGAATCTAGGCAAGTAGATGTGAAAAGTTGATGGAGATTTACTACAACTGTCTAAAGAAGCTGGAAAGTGGTTTTAGAAAGTATTTACTAAGTCGGGTTAAATATAAGTGCACGCCGCACCTTTCAGATTTTCTCCTTTAACATCTTGTGAAGACATCTTAATCTCTTTCACTTCCTCTTACTAATTATGCACAACTGTAACACAAAATCCCAATAAAATAAAGAGAGAAAACATTGAAAATGTGAACAACGCTCAAACGGTCCTGTAAAAAATAATCTGGAGTTAATCTGAAACCGTCGCCATTCTTCTTTAAACTCCTGGATAAATTTTATGCTTTCTCCATGTGCCTCTCTGCCCTCACAGATTCAGCTCGTTTCTAAAAATACCTCCTCTGCGGTCTCTGTGAGAGCTGATGAGATTATCAGGGGAGGACAATCAATGCCTGAGTGACAGCTGGATGAAGGCAGAAAAGCAGCTAATAGTTTTAACCCTACTCACCCAAAATGATAAGATTAAATGGAAAAAACTGAGATTTCCTGCAGATATACTCACCTTCTGTACCGGAGAGCCTGGCCTGAAACACAAGAAGCGAGCCCATCCGAGTTTCTTTTTTTTGTTTTTCCCAAACAACGCTACTTCTGTTAGCATCTTTGATTTAACCTGAACTAAACCGCTAATTAAATCTCATAAATAAAACCCTCTGAGGGGAAAAAAAGAAAAACCTCCCGTTTGTATCCAAAGCTAACATATTCCCTCATCCTCTCAGCACAGACGCTGAGGAGAAAATGAAAGGCAGAGCGAGTAAGTGGACTTTAATCAACCGGCTCTACCTGTGGTGTCAGGTTACAGCTCCCTCTGGATCCTAACTCCTCCAGTTAAACACAAACCAATTTCCTGATTGTGGAAAGTACAGGGAGGGAATATTTGTGGTCTGCTGAAGGATAATGTCAGCGCAACAAAAGAAAAGCCAAGAGTGACTAACAAAGCTTGAACCAGAAACACAGATACTGGTGGAAAACACTGGTGGATTTCTACTGGTTTCTCTTCCAGCAAGAGGTGGAGGAGGGGGGAGAGGTGTTAACTTGGCAGGTTTTCCCTTCTTACCAGAGCAGTGATATCCCTGGAAAACTGCAGTCCGCAGGTTAGGTAAGCGGGAAAAGAGAGAAAGAAAGGGTTAGAAAAAGGTCGACAGGAGAGTACACTGCAAAAACTCAAAGTATTACCAAATATTTTTGGTTTAGCTTCTATTGCAGATTTTTAAAAAAACAACAAAAAAACATAAAATAAGACAAAACAACTTACAAGTAACTTTTAGCAACAATAGACACTTGATTAAAGTCAGTAATCCCTTAATATTGATTTAAAAAAGTGCTTGATATTTCACATATCACATAGAAAAAATGTTTTATTATCAATAAAATAATCAATCAGTGGAACTAGCACTTTTAAAAAATATTGATAATAAGGATTTATTTACTTAAACAAGTAAATATATCTTTCTAAAAAAGTCACTTGTAAGTTAATTTCATCTTATTTTAAGTGTACTAAAATATTTGCACTAGAAACTAAACCCAAAATACTTCTTGGTTAGATTTTGTGTTTTTTTAGTGCATGAAGAGATGAGAATAAAAAAGCAGGTTTCACAAACTCAAATTTGAAACGTTTTAAGACCATTAGTGTAGGAAATTAAGACATGAATCCCTTTGGAAACGTACAAATTTTATCTGGCCAAATGGCAGATGCAGAAAAGCTAGCAAGCTAGCCGTTAAGAGCATGTTAGCAGCTAGTTAGCTAGTGGTAGTCACAACAGTCTCCAGTCAGAACGCAATAAAAATGTCAGAGTGAAAAACAAAATACATAGAATATACGAGATTAAATAATTTACTTATTCAACTTAAATGTTTTTAAATTTAAGATATTTTGATTCCTTTGTTTACAAGAAATTAATTTAAGACTTTTTAAGGATGTGTGGACGTCCTGGTTTGGGTTAAATAAAATATTTTTGAATTTATTTCAGCTGGTTTTAGAGCAGAGGTTTCCTCCTAATTTTGTGAATCAGTTGCAACCTTGAACCATAAAGCAAAATCCAATTTTAAAGAGCCAAATGTGCTAAAACAAAATAAAAATGTGTGATTCTGGTGACCTGATTAATTGTGCTAAAGATGCACCATGATGTCTTCCTGCATCTGTTCCCCATAAACCAACATCGCCTCTTCTCTCACGCAGAGTTGCTACGTTTCCTCTGTTGTCGTCTCGCTCACCTGCTGGCATCTCACTCAGGGCTTTCTGCATCCCCAGGTTTTTCCATCTTGCCGTCTCTCCTGGCGTTTATTGTAAATTATGCAAGGCGGTGCGGGTTGCTGGATGTTTGTTTGCTGTAAACTGGAGTCAGCTGACTGCAGCTGCACTCCCTACTGACTGGGCTCAACATCTCTCAGGAAATAATTCAAAATATCCACTCATGGTCTGTTCATGCACGGGTCCTTTAAGACATTGTAATGCATTTCAGCGCATAAACATCCCGCAATATGCACTGCAAAAATACAAAATCTTACCAAGTACTTTTATCTAGTTTCTAGTGTAAATATCTTAGTTCACTTCAAATAAGACAAAACTAGCTTACAAGTAACTTTCCAGCAAGAAATAGCTTGTTTTAAGTCAATAATTCTTTAATATTGACAAAAACAAAACTAGTACAACTAAATTATTTCATTTATAACAACACATTTTTCCCATGTTACAAGTGAAATATTTTGTCAGTGGAACTAGTACTTTTCAATCAACTTTAAGGAATTATTTACTTCAAAAAAAGCTCCTATATCTTGCTGAAAAGTAACTTGTAACATAGTTTTGTCTTATTTCAAGTGCAATAAGATATTTGAGCTGGAAACTAGACAAAAAATACTTAGTAAGATTTTGTGTTTTTGCAGTGCACCTACAACCACAGACACAGTGAGTATTCATGTGATGAAATGGCCTAGTTGAAGTCCAGAACTAAATGTTGCACTAGTCTGTGTTAGTCTGTCAGAAAAAATCCCAGTAAAAGAAACAGTAGCATTAGCACTGAAAAAAAGAAACAAAGAAAAGTTTTTAGTGGAAATATCTTAGTGCTGGTCTGCTTTATCGTCTGCGTGGCTGTGGACCCAGACTGGATTACGGCACAGTTCTGATCGGTAGAACGGCGTGAAGCATGAAGTCTCAATCGGCTCCTGTTTTCACTGCAATACGACTGCATTCTGACTACTTTCACATCTTTAATCTCACCCAGCTGGTCATGATTCATGCTAACGCTCATTCTCTGCAAGCTCACTGAAACACTGCAGGGTTTACATTTAAGACTTTTTAAGACATTTACAATGCCAGTTTGTATAAAATTTAAGATGAAAAAAACTTTAAATCTAGGTAGCAGAAGTAAGCCAGTGGCAAAAACAAACATCGTCCATCCAACTTACCTATGATAGATGCAAAATAAGCTAGTTAGCTACAAAACGTATATTAGCATCTTAGCAATGAAAACATTTGAGTGCAACTCAAACTTTTGCCTGATAGAAAAATCCCACACAACAGGATTGAACATTTCTGCCACAGCAAAATTTAAAATCTGTGATCAAAGTATTTAAGGCCAACTTACATAATAATAAAAAACATTAAGGTCTTAATTTTATATGAGTAAATTTAAGACTTTTTAATGATGCACTTAAAACCTGATAGTGTGTTAGGAAATCAAAATGCCTATCGCAGAAAGTTTTCTCAAAAGGTTCACATTTTGTACATGCTAGAACTCAGCTGGGGTTGCTAGGTAACGGGCTTGGCTTGGCTGGGGTTGCTAGGTAACGGCACAGTGCCTGCAGAATGTGACTTAACAGTCTGTGAGTTTCTGAAACGGCCAGCCACTGGAAAATGGTTGGATGTTTATTTAATAATGATTAATTTAATTTGTTGCACTTTTCAGTAACTAAAATCTCAAAGTGCTACTCACCTGTAATTACAGAGAATAAGAATAAAAGCAAAACGCAAAAAAAAACAAAAACTTTTTTATGGGTTTGGGTTGTTTTTAGAAGCAGTAGAAACATAAATGGAATTACAAAAACATGCAAAATGTGAATTTAGGTTTATTTTAAGATTGGATTAGTTTTAGTTATTAAACCAAGATTGATACGCTAAACATTTACTAACATCTGCTGATACCGTTATTGATGCCAATATATTTCCAGCAAAGTACTTTTTAAGTTTCTGGGTATTAAAGTAATAATATAATTTCCATAAACAGTTTCAATCAACCATCTGACAGGATTTTCTCTGCTTGTTTTGCAGGATGACGACAACGGCAGCTAAGGTGAGTCCAGAACAAAACTTGTTTATTTACTTCCTCCATCTGTGACGTTTGCTGTGTGAGACCCCAGGTGCTTCACTGAGGAAAACACAGCAAACAATTTAATCTCATCTCTGCTTGTTGCTCCAGTGAATGGGAACCAAATCATTACTGATGAATTGTCGCTTACAGTTTTTATTTTAAAATATTGATTAAATCTGGATTAATGAGGTGAATTTGTAGTAACAACAGAACAGATGCATACCAGTTGCAAAATGTCTTCGTCTTTTGGCATCACACAGAGCTCCAACGAGGCATCGCTGGTGGATCAGAGAAGAAACGGATACAAAAATCACAAAAAACTCAAGTTTAAATCTCCAGTCTGTTGATTTTATAACCAACAAAAAGCTTTAAAGGTGTCAGCAGAGGATAAGCAGAAAGGTTGGTGATGCAAATTTATGTGTTGAGGTTTTCTTTACAATAAAAATATGCATTTATCAACCAGATGTTGATGGATTGTTGAACATCTGTTTTTTATCATTTTGCTGCCAGTTTGCTATTTTGTTCCTCCTTCCTCTTTGTAAAAAGGATTTTTTGTGAGAAAAGTGTTTTTTAAAACTGCCTGTGTTGCAAAACACAACAGAAAGTTTGTGTTTCATGTAGGGCTGAAACGATTAATCAGATTAATCAATTATTAAAATAATCGTCAACCAATTTAGCCATTGATTAATCGTTAACTTGAGTTTTCAGACTCAAAAAGACCATTTACTGAAAAAAGGAACGTATTCAGAGCAGTAATTAAGCCAAAACTGTACAAAAAAGATGTACATTTTACATTTAAGATAAAAATACAAATTTTCTTAATTAGAAAAAGCTATTGAATTATTTGTTTAATTATCTAATTAATTATTTATTTCCAATGTCTAAAAGATCTTAAGTGGTTAAATAAAAAAATCTGTAAAATGCGCCATTTTTATTTGATTAATCAATTAATCGATTACTAAAATAATTGTTTACCTTAAGACTTAAGTCACTTTTAAAAGCCATTTTTTGTATTATTTTCTTAAACCTTAAAAAAAATAATTAAGTGGTTAATTTAAAAAATTGTAAAATGTGCCACTTTCACTTGATTAATTGCTTAATCGCCTGAATAATTGACAGATTAATCAATTACTAAAATAATTGTTAGTTCATTTTAAGCCTTATGTCACTTTTAAAAGTCTTAAACCTTAAAGAAGGCTGTAGAGGTGGTTAATTTAGAAATCTGTAAAATATGCCATTTTTATTCAACTAATTGTCAGACAAATCTACTGATTAATCGATTATTAAAATAACTGCAAGTTCATTTTAAGCCTTAAGTCACTTTAAAAAGCCTTAAGCCATAAAAAGGGCTTAAGTAGTTAATTAAAAGAATTATTAAATGTCCCATTTTTATTTGATTAATCGATTAATCATGAGAATAATCAACAGATTAATTGATTACTAAAATAATAGTTAGTTGCAGCTCTAGTTTCATACTTTCAAGATGTTTGGGGATTTTTTTGGCTTGTAAAAATGATGAAACGTTAAAATCAAGGCGCCGCCTGGTTGCAGTCCTACCTGTTCTGGATCAGGGCTATGACCTGGGAGTAAGTTTTCCCAATGATGCTTTCTCCGTTCACTTTCACAAGCCGATCCCCTGGAAGGAATTAAGGGAATAATTTAGAGAACCTGCTACTAAAGGATCAGAAAAACACTTCACATAATTACTGAGCAGAGAGACCATGCAGCACAAACATACATGACCTCTGCTCAGATCTAACAGGAACAATGTGTGTTTATTTGACAGTAGGTTCAGGGTTTCTGAAGATGGCCATCTCCAACAGGAAGCAAGGCGAGGTGAGTTTGGGGGATAAACCGGATAAATGTGGGAAAACACTCCCTTGTCCCAGGAGGGCAGACAGATAAAAGCAGACAGCTCTGAAGGCTTGTCCAGACCTCTTACTGTAACATTTCCTGTAAGAAGCATGCTGATCTGGCAACCCGGAGCTCCTAACATCCCCTTCACTTTCAACTTTACGCTGCGGAGTCATTGTCTCAACACTTAAGTATTTTTATCCTCGCTGCTTATAATTAGAACTGATTCATCTATAAATGAGATTAGGGAAAAAAGTAGGAATGCAGGAGAAAAGAATGTTAGACTTTGTTCAGCCCCCCACAGAGGAGCCATCTGTTATTTTCTACCTCCTGTTTGTTTTGATAGGCAATTTCCAATTATGACAAATGATGCTGTGTACCTGTGCAGAGTCCAGCTCCGTGGGCGGGGCCTCCCTCCTTCACCTGCTTGACGAAAATGGTGTCCATTGGCTCCAGGCGGTTCCTCTGTCTCCCTGGTGATGGTAAGAGAGAGAAAAGGCATGAAGGTGATTGGTCAGAGTGAGGAGACGTAAGTAGGCCTCACTGTTTCTAACTTTCTGTTTGATTCATGGAAAAACAGGCAGAAAACTGAAGCTTTTCAATTATAAAGTATAAAAACAAGCTCTAATTGACAGGATTTTTAAAATGTTTTAATTACAGCCAAAACGATTAATCATATTATTCGTGATTAATCGATTTGTGAAATAATCGTCAACTAGTTTTTAATTGATTAATTGTTATCTGGAGTTTACAGATTTTTTAAAAAAGGCTATTTGCTGAAAAAACAACACATGAAGAGCAGTAAATAAGTCAAAACCGTGGAAAACATGCCAGTGACGCGCAGTCACGAGAGGTAGGGGAGGCCGAGCCTCACCAGGTATAAACCTCACCGAACGTCACTGAAATATGCATACATTTTGCATCTGAGATAAAAAATATTTTGTTTTACCCAAAATGTTTCACGTGGCATAGCTTGAGCTTCACCTGGTTCAAATTCACTGAAGGAATGAATGCAATGTTATTGTTATATGAAAAAATCAGTAGAATGTGCTAATTTTAAGACTATGATTCATCAATTAACCCTCAGATTAATCAATGACTACTTCTGACGATTAATCGTCAGAATATCCGTTTACTAAAATAATCATTAATTGCAGTCTTAGCTTTAATGAAGTTATAAAAAGTCAAATATTTAAGGAAATTTTGAACCAGATTTCCCAGTTTTTCAATATAACAGTTTGAAACACTAATGGATAAAAAAAAAACCTGAGAAGTTGTATATACTGTCCCATTTAAGTAAAATCAATCAATAGATGCTTTTCTTCGTTGTGTTTACTGATTTGGTTTTCAGTGTAACTGCACAGCACTGCCTCCCTCTTGTGGGTTGGCATGGTACTGCAGCAGACTAATATGTTTAGATTTTCTGCATCTAATAAAACAACTCAACTACTTTAGAAACAACTAAAGGAAGAGCATCTGGTACCAGATTTGACTGTAGACAATATAAAATAACAGTTTCATATCTTGCAAGGTGAATTTATTTTTAGCTGAAGTACTAAGCAAAAACAGATGGATTCATTTTAAATTGAATACTTAACTCCCAGACTGAAGTAGACTTTCTCAGAAACAGAGTAACATTTCATGATCTACTCTTTCTGACTGCAACCCGCCATGCTGCAGTGAAGCGCATGCTGCAGTGAATCGCATGTTGCAGTGAATCGCATGCTGCATGCTGTACGTGCATCTTGCCTACAAACACCCTCCTCCCCTCCAGTCTCTCTCCAACCTCGCTGAACTCTTCAGCACAAATTGGATTCTGCAAGTTTCCACGCCTGGAGCTGGATGAGCGGGATTGCATGTGGAAATCTCAAGCTTTGGACATTTTTAATGCTCCAAAGTGTCTTAGTAAAAGCATAAACTGCAGCTGGCTTTAATTAAAAACACAAGCGGCGACTCCAGCTGCTCCAAAACGCAGAATTACAGTTTGATTACAAAGTTCAAAACAGCTCAAACTATTTAAAACGTGTTCAAAGAAACACTGGTGTTTTCAGAAGGAGTTATTAGTTATAAAAAAATGAGTTTCTGAGTCTGATAATGATGCATTCAAGTGGCATTTATAAACTTTTTAATCCATATTAATCTGGTTAAAAAGTACGAGTTCCACTGACAGATTATTCAATTTACAACATGCTGTAATCTGGGGTATTTTACTGTGAAATTTCATCTCTGCTTCATAGATATTGAACTTATAGCATGTCATGAATTTGTCAGCAGGAATCTTCAGTCAGAGGCCTCTACAGATTTGTTGTAAGACTGACTGCTACTGGAGCTCCTTCCTGCCCACAGCATCACCATCAACAACAACAACGCTTTAAAAAACATGGATGAGAATATTTCAGTAATTTTTAAGGATAAATAAAGTATTTAAATATAAATATGTAAATAAAAATAGGAATATTTGTAGCACCAAAACCCAACAGCTTTTATCTCTAGTTAAACAGTATATCTCGGCTTTTATGATGCAAGTTAATTTATTAATTATTCAATATTTTACAGCAGAAGAAAAGCATTCCTAATTTATAAATTATTATTTTTCTTCCCCTGAGTGAAACAGGAGATTCAGTTCTTATACAGTTGGTTTCATCACAGCCTCGGCTTTGATTTGAGATTGTAAGACGTGAAACTCAGGCAGAAAGAGAACCGGTTTGAAGAACTAGGTCACTGCATATTATCAGAGCCAACACTTTAATTATTTATTACACTGACATCGACTCGCTGGGCAGTGAAGTTTGAACAAAACATTAAAAATAACCGTTTCAATGCAAAAGTGATATTGATCTATTGTTAGAAATGCAGCAGCAAAAACCCATCAGTTATTTTTATTTACAAACGTTTAAATCTTTCTCCAAGTCGTCCACAGGAGGGCGCTAAGAGCTTCACTGCTCCTCTTTCCTTTCATCCATCCAAACAGAACCGATCTCACCTGATTTACTTAAATAATAAACGATGCTTCATTACTAAAATCCTGCTACCTTCATGTTTCCTCTCTGATCCTGTCGCTCATAAACATTCAGGAGGTTAAAATAACTAATGGCTCCCAAACTGGGAACAAACCGTGTGACGATGAAATTTGGAAACTTTAAAATGATGGATGGATCAACAAAGAGATAGATGGATGAACAGATGGATGGATGTATGGATGAGCAGATGGATGGATGATGGATGTATGGATTTATGGATGGATGAGCAGACAGATGGATGAACAGATAGATGGATGAACAAATGGATGGATGAGCAGATGGATGGATGAAAAGATAGATGGATGGATGAACAGATGGATGGATGGATGAACAGATGGATGGATGGATGAACAGACAGATGGATGGATGAACAGATGGATGGATGGATAGATGAACAGACAGATGGATGGATGAACAGAAGGATGGATGAACAGAAGGATGGATGAACAGACAGATGGATGGACAGTTGGATGACTGTTTGCTTCAGCCTGCCTCTAACTGGTCTCCTGTCTGCAGGTAGCAGCTCCCAGTTAGCGCTGGTCTCTGGTTTGGCAGCCGGCCCCGCCGCCCAGCTGGGCCCGGCTGTGTGGGCCGGCCCGCCGCTCCCATGTTGTTCTGGGTTAGATAATATTATTCTACAGAGAGCCGGGTCTGCTGCCAAATCCCTGCATTAACCTCGGCGTAAAAACACAGCCCGCTTCCACATTAGCATTAGCGCTCTCACGTTTACAAGCCGCCGCAACCACATACAGATGTAGGAACATACACGAAGCGCCGCACATGCGCTCAGGCCTTCCAGCCCAGAGGAGAAGGCCTTTGTTTATGTTTAGATGATTATCTGCAGCAGGTCGGATCCACAGGAGAAACCTGATGACGGAAAGCGTAAAATCCTGGCAACGAACGCACCGTCTTTAGTGTGGGAAGGTCAAAGCACAAGCACACTTTACATTAAAACTCAAATTTCCCTCAAAAACCACTGAACCGCTACCATCAAACACGGTCAAACACCTCTAAATGGTCTGTAAACCAGGGGTGTTCAAAGTGAGGTGCGTGGGCCATTTGAGGCCCATTGCTGTGATTTTGTGCAGCCCCTCAACCACAACTCAATAATAAGTTAAATAAATAAGGACAAAACTACGACTTTTAAATTAAAATCGTCATACAAAAATCTTACATGCAACACAAGGTGATCATCTTTTCCAAACTTCCTGGTTTACTCCTGTTGTCATGGTAACTAGGACCTCATCTAATCATTGATTTATACTCTAAAAAACACACTGGTGCACCCAAATCTGCTTTTAGTTCCTACATTAAAACTTATCTAAATACAGAAAATGTTTTGAAGTGAAGACGGACCAAGAGTTTGTTTTTATTGCTGACAGACAAAATAATTTTTCTGTTTTCTTTAATGAAGCCCAACATAATAAGCAAACTGCTTACATTTCATTTAACAAGGAAAACATGCAAAAATTATTATAATATTGAATTACTTTATTTGCTTAATAAAAATATGACATGCTTAGTTTATTGTTGATTAGGTGACAAAAAAAACCCCAACACATTTTGGTAAAGTTAGTTTTTAAAAATTGTAGTTTTCAGCTGACAATTTTGGCCCAGGTGACAAAAAGTTGTTTTTTTAAGCACCTTTTTTGGAACAGTGGCGACTCAAGTGGAAGTATGAAAACATGCAAAATGTGAATTTAGAAAATATGTCCCCATTTAAAATACCAGCAAATTAACAAAATTAAAGGAAAATATCCAGTGAATTCAGAAAAACACCTGCTAAGAAGGATCTGTTTTCACATTTGGTTCCATTGGGGACCAAAGTTGCAACATACGTAACATTTTCAGTTGGCGCGGTTCCCTTTCTCACTGCAATGGGTCAAATGAACCAAATCTTTTGAAAAACATGTTCCCCTCCTCACCTGTGGAGGCGCTGCACCAAGAACCAGTGAAGTCAATTACACAAAAACCTCTGAAGAAGACATTGACACAGCTTCCTTATTTGTGGTAAAAGACTACGAAGCATTTCTCCTGCTAACACGTTTTTTTTGGTTGTATTTACCCAGAATGCCCAGCGTTGTAGTCCACTTCCTGCTTTTGGGGCGGGCTCTGGCCCGCTTGGCGTTTACATATGCATTCAAACCGCACCAAACAGACCTTGGTTTGTAGGTGGACCAGAGTGCGTTTTTTTTTTTTTTTTTGTCCAAATCAGACTTCGATTACGCAAACAAACCAGATCTTCTAGTCAACAAACTAGAGTTTGACTAAACAAGGAATCAAACCTCACTTGGTTGTAAAATTGTTACCCAAACTTTTTGTCTAACTTTAAATATTCGTGTTCAAACCTCAAACTGACGACGCTGCTACATCTGTCCTCACACACACTCCCTTCAAAACACAGTGAAACACATACATGCCTGGTGTTTTCCCACCAGAACAGGAAGGTGGGAGAGTTCTTTCCATCACTTTTTTCAGATGAATTACACATTCCCAAACCCACTTGGGTGGAAGAAATTAACATCACACTGATACATGCAGCTAAAATATATCCAATGATTTGTTTTCTCTTTGCTAAATGAGGCAACCAACAAAACAAGGGAGATAAGGTTCAAGCAGGGAAACAAGTGACAAACATCTGGAGCTTGTTGGTATAATTTCAGCCTCAAATGCCAAATCTATTTCCAGGAAAACTGAAAATAAGCTAGACATTCCCTGGAAAAGATTATCCAATTGTACCTAGCAAAACTAGAGAGCCAATAAAAGGAAAAAAGAATGTGAAGGACTGAATGTGCAAAACTTCAATTCATTTTCAAAACTGTTAGGAATAACTGAGTGCCAGCTTGTTGGTTTGTTCTGATATTTAATTTACAATGTGACAGAATGAGTGATAATCAATACAAAAACTAGAATCAGAATATCATTAAATGACTAAACAAACAGGAAGAAGCTTTGATTTCAGGATTTTGAGTGAGAAAAATGTTTTTTTCACCAAACCTGACCTTAAAATCCAAGATGGCTGCTGTTTAACCATTATAACGCTTACAGCAGTTTGTGTCTCATTATGTTGCACTAATCGCATCTGCTAAATTCAATAAAATTAGAATTAATTCACATAAAAAAAGACCTTACTTCATCTTGAAAAGCAGCAAGTGAAACTTCTTACCATATTTTCTGATACTAATCAAAAAAATCTCTTGTCAATTTCTAAATGTCTACTTTTTTAAAGTTTAGAACATAACGAAATACAATTCCTTAATTTAAAAATAAAATAAAAAACTGTTTAGAATTGATTGAAGTAAAAAAAAAGAAAAAAAAAAAGCATTTTTTTAAACTAATTTTTATTTTTAAATCACCAAAGATGTACCAAATCATAATTTTTGTTTACCTTTACACCTGTCATCCACTGAATAGATGGGTTCTCTCTGGCTTCCTCCTACAGTCCAAAATCATAACTGTTAAGTTAAGTGATTAATGTATATCGGAGCTGCAACTAATTATTTTGGTTATTGATTAATCAGTTATTGTGACGATTAATCGGATAAAAAACTGGCACTTTCTGCAAATTTGTCATTTAACCACTAAATCCTATTTTATATATATAAAAAAAACATATACAATAAATCAAATAACTTCTACAGGGTGAAACTAAAACTGTGAGCTGAGGAGTTCTGGGTAGGATATATTTACAGACAAATTATTTTTATTTGCCTTATATGCAAAATGTAAATTTTTTTTGCTTAATTACTGCTCTAAATATGTTGTTCTTGCAGCAAATAGCCTTTTTTAAATTGGTTAATGACTTGCTAACTTAGTTGACAATTATTTCAATAATCGATTAATCACGATGAATTTGATTAATCGTTTCAGCCCTACTCTACATTTCCAATCAGGATGATTGTGTAGAGTCGCTGTTCACATCCAGAAAGCACAAACAGACAAATACTGGTATGAAGAAACTAGATAACAAGGGAAGAGGAGAAAAGCGAGGCGTGTTTGAAAAGGCTCACTGGAGAAAACAGGAATCCTGTTTGCTTGTGCTGCCTTGCATTCCCTCCGCAGACTTTATGGGAACAAATTGAAATCCAAGCAAAAACGAAAAGGAGAGAAAAGTGAGGAAATAAAGTTGGGAAGAGACTCATGTTGAAAGAAAAGCAAATATTTTAACAGATGGGGAATTTTTTGTGTGTTTCGCCTCTTGCTGTGCGGTTTAACAAGCATTGCAGAAAAGAAAAAAGAAATTTGGGATTTTACCCTTCAACAGCTTGTTAAAACACACAACGGGACTGGATCAGTCAGAGGGAAAACGACAGAAATTTAGATTTGGGATAGCAGCCTCTTGGTATGTACACAACTGCTGTGAAAGCAAATAAACTCAGAAACTCCAGCTTGGTTTTCATAGATTTTAAAGAACTGAAGCTTGTTTGTGCGTTTTGTTCTTTCTGGAGGATTGAAGAGCGTCCAGCGGCAACACCAAGCAGTCATCCGACCCCCACCTGCTGCTCTGACCTGAACGCTAAAACCACCAGGCACATGGCTTGTATTATTCGTCCGCGTTTCTGTGTGACTTCACATAGCTTTTCGCTGACGTTATGAATGTTTTGGACCGATTGCAGCCACAGTCGTCACATAGCAACCACAACAATGTGCATATCAACAAGAGCAACCATTGAAATCAAAGTTATGATGACATTCTTCACTGTGGATTAAATATCAAAGGTTAAAATGGCTAAAATGGCTTGTGCTCTGCTGCAGGAGGGACTGGTGCGCCTAGCAGGACAGACAAGGAAACACGGATAATCTCAACGCATCAGCCAGGAAGTTACAGCTTGGACACCAATTCAACAAACAAGTCAGGCAAATGCAACTCAGATGCAATACTTAGGAGGAATGGGCCAAAATTCCAGCAAAATATTGTTAAAAGTTTGTGGAAGGAAAGGCAAACTTCTTATTCATTATCCTAGCTGACCTAAAACGGAAAAGGTTTGGTCTGATTGAGGCGGTTTCTCCACCTGACAGTCCTTCAGACTTGGTTCAATTTGGGACCAAAATTTCAACATTTGTTACATTTTCAGCTGCTGTGGTTCATTTTCCTGCTGCACAGTCAAACTAACAAAACCTTTAGAAAAACCTGTTCCCCTCATCACCTGTGGGGGCGCTGCACCGAGAACCACAGAAGGAAGGAACATAAAAACCCCAGAAAAAGACAATGACTGCATCTTCCTTCTTCACAAAATGTAAACAAAGGCGTAACGTCAGATTTTAGCTGTTGTAAGATTTCTCTTTGTCATTGGTTGAAGACCACAAGTAATTTGTACATGTGCATTTGTTTTGGCTGCTTTTACCCAGAATTCCCTGCACTTTAGACCAGCTCCTGCTTGAAGTCCCCTCTGGTCCATTTGGCATTCACATGTGCATTCAAACTGCATCAGAGTTCACATTAATCAAACTAATACTGAGGTTTGTAGGCAGACCAGAGTTCACCTTTTTGGTCAGATTCCGCATTCACACCTTCCCAAACGAACCAGACTTTCTAGGCAGACAAACTGGAGTTGGATTAAAGCGGACTAAACACGGCGGGTGGGAATGAACCCTTAAAGTCTGACAGAAAAGTTAAACCGTGTATGTAAATATCAGGTTTCAGCTTATGAAACATATGAAGTGCTTATCTACTTATCTATTGACTTTTTGCAGAAATTCCCGACATTCCTGATTTTAGTTTCTGAAACCCTGCAGCGGTACCGAGCTGTCAGCAGGTTGAAAATGACCCAAATCTCTCCCAGGATGCTCAGAAACGTTCCCGTCCAGGGAGAAATCACATAATGAGAGGGAAGGGAGAACATGGAGGAGTTAATTTTGTTGGTGAGGGGTGAGAGGAGGAATGTGACACCACAGGCTCACAGGGGAGGATGAGGGACATTTACAGGAATCTCTCTGATTCCCGTTTGAGAACATTGAGGTCAGATTTATGTCAGATGCTCCACTGACCCTCCTTTCACTTCCAGGGATTTTTTTTTTACTTTACACTTTCGTTGCCTACTGGTGACTCAACAACTGCTGAAACACCCGACTTCCTCCCCCAGTCGGGGCTCTGGGAGCTTTCCAAGACAAACAAAAAGCTAAAGATGGATTATCTTCCTCTCTGTGCAGCTATTTCCAAGAAATAACCAGTTTGCTTTTATTTTGAAACACTTCAAGAATCCCAGATAAGCAACTCAGAAACAGGGAACATTCAAAGTTTCTGCAGACGACCGCAGGCGCACATGGAGGCAAGGTTTGCGACTGTGCGTGTACATGTGGATGTGACTGATGTGGCTGTTTGAAAATTTCTGATGAAGAGCAGCAGAGGGGTCCTGCTGGGCCGCAGGACGTGAGCCGCATGCTGAACGGCTGGAAAGACGAGCCGGATGCTCCGAGGAATGCCGAGGCCGCGCCAGGATCAGAGTACAGGCTGCCAGGGCGGCCGCGCCAGAGTGAAGACTGCGAACTGCAACGCTACCTCACAGATACTGTATGTACTAATAAAAATGTTACTTTAATTTCAGAATTCTGACTTTTTTCCTCAGATCTCAAACTCTTTTCTCAAAATTTTTATTTTCTTTCTTGGACGTTTGGCTTACTTTCTCAGAATTTTTGAATAAAAATTAAAACTTTTTTCTCAGAATTCAGACCTTTTTTTTTTTAAGAAATAAGACTTTTTTCTCAGAATTTCTACTTTTTTCATGGAATTTCAACTATTTTCTCAGAATTTCTGCTTTTTTCCCCTCAGAATTCAGAATTTCTTTTCTCCAAACTTAAGCTTTTTTCTTCTTCAGAATTTAAACTTTTTTTTTTTCAAAATTCAGACATGTTTCAAAGTATCAGAATTATTTCAATTGTTTATGCAACATCAGGTAAGTCTAGCAAGTAAAATCAGAAAAGGCCAAAGTGAAGGTTTACAAATCCTATAACAAGAAAGAAACATTTATGTGATTATTTTCATATACTGACAACATAACTGACATACACCTAAGAATGTTTGATTATTTATTAGAATTTTTACATAGACTGACAAAAAAATTAGCATTCATTGAAAATCTGTCAGAATTTCTTGTTTACAATCATAATTCTGAGAAAAAAGTAATATTTGTGATAAAGTCAAAATTCTGAGAAAAATTCAGAATTATGAGTTTAAAATCAAAATTTTATTACATTTTTCTGCCGGCCTTAATGCTCTTCCGTACGTGAGACACCTACAGCTGTGATGTGTGGCTTTTGGAAAGAAAACAAGCATTACAGCCTTTTTAAATCAGTGGAATTGAAATAAAGCTGCAACAAAAACAGCTTTCTATGGATCATATGTGAGGCAATACATCAGAGCAACAAGCGGTCAATAATATTTTCGCTCCCATTTATTGGAGCAACAAGCAGAGATGAGATTAAACGGTTTGCTGTGTTTTCCTCAGTGAAGCACCTGGGGTCTCACACAGCAAACGTCTCAGATGGAGGCAGTAAATGGACAAGTTTTGTTCTGGACTCACCTCGGCTGCCGTTCTCGTCATCCTGCAAAACAAGCAGAGAGAAAATCCTGTCAGATGGTTGATTGAAACTGTTGGTCACTAGTTTATGGAAATTACATTGTTACTTTACACTAATTCCCAGTAATTTAGAAGGTACTTTGATGGAAGTCAAGTACGATATATCAGAGTAGATGTTGGTATCGGCCAATGTTTGGAATAAGTTCATGTCTTTTGGCGTTTTGGTTTCAAAAACTTCCGGACTGTTGAATCACATTCAACTGGCAATGCCCTCTTACCTAGCAACCCCAGAGAAGGCCATTCCCGTTGCCTAGCAACCCCAGAGAGGCTCAGCCCTGTTACCTAGCAACCCCAGAGAAGCCCAGCCCCGTTACCTAGCAACCCCAGAGAAGCCCAGCCCCATTACCTAGCAACCCAATCTGACAATTAATTGGATTATAAAAAATTGGCACATTCTACAATTTTTTCATTTTAACCAATTTTACCAAGGCTATTTTATACATTATAAATATATATATATATAAAAATAAAAATACATTCATATAAGTAAATAATAAAAAATGCTAATATCAGCTTGTGAAAAGCTTAGCTCCCTTCCTGCTTGACTTGGCATTAATACAGTGTAAGGTAACAATTGAACAGCAAAAGGTGCTTAAACAGATTTTATTCACATAATTAAAACCAGGTGAAAACTTTGCCGTTTGAAGAGTTCTGGGTGAAAAATATTTATAGACAAAGAAGATTTTAAAATATAAAATGCAAAATGAATGTATATTTTGTAAGTTTTGGCTTAATTACTGCTTTGAGTGCGTTGTTTGTGTCTGTATACTCCAGTTAATGATTAATCAATTTATAAATAAGTTGACGATTATATAAATAATCACAATTAATCCAATTAGTCATTTAATGAGGGAGGAAAACAAAACAACATGTTGGGGTAGTTTAGGATTAAAAGGCCAAATCTCGGCATGTTTTTTGCTTTCCTTCCAGTCAACACATAAAGCCTTAATTTCCCTCTCAGTCGCATTTCAAGGCTGAACCTCTTTAGGCAAACCCCAACATCCTTAAGGAAAGATTAAATCACCAGCTCCTGATCCAGAACCTTTAAATTAATTAGAATCCACCAGTTTGTTTACTCTCCACTAATCAACTGATCCTGGGAAAGATGTGCTGGTTTAAAGTGACCAAGCTGGAAACGATTCTCTGATTCAGAGCTGTGTGAAAATCCCCCATTGATGCTCCCAGAACAACAGACTTCAGGAGGATCACAAAGAAACAAAAATGTCCCACCGTGGACTAAAATATTCAAGAAAACCTCTGGGAGAAACCATCCAGCGTTTCTCTGATTACACAAATGTCTGAACATCCGACCAGCTTCTCTTTTAGCATGCAGGACCAAAGCCAACAGCTATAAACAGAAAGCGCTAAGCTAACTTTGTCGGAAATCCTTCTGTGCACAAAGAGGAGGTTAACCAAATACACTTCAGAGGAAAGTAAATCCAACTTATCCTGAATTATCACTCACAAAAACTAATACCAGGCCGACTTTGATAAGAAAGCCGACCCACAACGCCGCTGCGTTTAGCATTTTCCAAAAGCCCCTTTAGCCGCAGTTAGCCAGCAGCCAGGATGAACGGCAGAGAGCGGATTAAAATGGCTTCCAGCCAAAACAGAGCGGCCAACATCTTCAGCGATGGAGCTCAGAAAACAGCGTTTGGTGCTTTTCTTTAAGGCTTGGATTCACAGCTTGGATGTGTAAAGATTCTTTACGTAAATTAATACTAGAGGTCATATTATTCTGAAGAGTGGAATACAAAGACTACAGTGCAGCTTTAGCCAACTTCAATGAATTTGATTTAGTCTTATTCTGGAGAAGAAGAAAGGGAGGAAACATGGAGAAAATAAAGAATCAGAGGAAAAGAATCAGAAGAAGAAGGAAAAAAAATCAAACCAAAAATTCAGAAGAATCAGACTAAAAATAAGATTCAGACAAAGTATCAGATGAAAAAATATCAGAAGAGTCAAACAAAGAAAAAGCAGAAGAAACAAAAGAATCACAATAATAAGATAATAAAGTAATAGAAGAATTAGACAAAAATGAAAGATGAATCAGATGGAAGAAAAGTCAGTGAACCAGACAAAGAAAAAGAATCAGATTAAAAACAATAAAACGAAAAAGAATCAGAAGAATCAGACAAAGAAGAATGTCGATTCCTCTCCTGATTTCCTCTGAATTTTATTTTGGGGTATTAGAGAGAAAGGCATCTAAAAATAATTTGCACCATTTTCATTCCAGATCTCTTAACAGATCGTCCCTGAGGTGAACCATGCTGGTAGTGGCAGCATTATGCTGCTATGATGTTTTTCTGCACCAATATATTCAAAATGGTCCAGTCAAAGTCTTTAGCTATAGGTAAGCTAATTTGAAAAGATGAATCAGAGATTATCTTCGTGTCTAGATGTGCTAAATTGACATAAACATCGCAAAGGGGCTGAATATAAAAGCAGACCGTACTTTTAAGATTGCTTATTCCAAGTATACATATGTAAATATTCACACTAACGTTCTGTTAGTTTATTACATGAAACCCAAATAAAATAGAGGTCTGACTCTACTCAGATATTAAAAGGAAAAACCCTGCTATGGTAATTCAGGGTGAGAAAATAAAAACACTTTTCTACCAAAGAAAACCAAACGGCTGCACACAGCTGGAAAAAGTTTCACTTTCAGGAAGAACGGAAACTTTTCTGTTTGTAAAGTTTAAACGGCAGAAGCCTCTGAGCAGCTGAGCATTGATTTCTTAATTTCTGCAGATAAAAGTCAAATTTTTATTAAACCAGGTCCCATCAGGTGCTGCTCTGAACCGTTACCGTTTTTAATCTGCAAATTTAATATTTGACTCCTTTCGTTATGGTTTCAGGAATATTTTTACAATTTTAAATTCTGAAAGATATTCCTAAAAACAACCGTCTGATTTGAGCAGCATATTAAATATGTCCTCAGTCCTTCAAAGTGGGTAAACAAGCATCATCAGGGACGTAAAACTCGGCGTTACCTTCAGGGAGTTGTGGACGGCGGACTCCGGCGGGTAAACGATGAAGTGGCGCAGCGTGAAGCCGAAGCCCTGCGACGTTCGCCGCAGGCGCAGCGTCTTCGGCCCCGGCCAGGAGAACGGCTCCTCTTCGGCCCCGGGCGTAACGGTGGCCGACGTCTCGCTCTGGTCCCGCCCATCCTTCTGCTTTGCCTGTAAACACAGAAATGAACAGGATAAAGGGTTAGAATTGATCTATGGGCGACATAAAACATGTTCGTTACACGTTTTGCACAAAATCCTTTCTGAACAAGCATTTATAGGGCCTCTGTCACTTTAAATCTAATTAAAATGCTGCTGGCCACGCCCCCCCAGCTCAACATTTACACTTGCACGGAAAAATGGCTGCAAACAGATGCTCAATTATACAACTGTACATCTTTGAAAAGCAGAAGGAGAGCATCCTGCACAACCAAAAAGAATGCAGCAAGTGGTTTCTGGATAGTAAGTCAACAACAAAATTCTTGCCTTTTCTGGCAGCCATTGTACAAATGTAAAGGAAGCTGATCAAACATGCTGGAACTCAGCTTGTGTTGCTAGGTAACAGACATATTTAACGCGCCAAGCGTCCGTCATTCTTGAGTCGTGGCTGTGGAACGAGCAAAAACAAAAACAAAAAATCTCAGAAAAGCTGTAATTCTCTGATCCTCATTGGTGACAGAAATATAAACCTGAATAAATTTGTTGTTTTAAAACAAAAGAAACTCCTCTCTCTCACACAGTGTGATGTCGCCTCCACTTCTTCTCCCACTCACAGCAGCAAAACAATTATGACTCATTATATTCTTTTCTTACTGCTATTAAATAAAATAGAAATTTTACTTTCTAATTATTGTACAATCTAATCAAGAAGTTATGAAAAGATGAAGAGTTACTTTGTCACATTAACTGGATGCTTTCACCTTTACTTCATTGCTAGAGCTCATAAACAACCTGATAAAAATATAAAATACACACTCAACACTTGGATACGTTCTCTTTTTCATGAGTTTCTGTAAAATAAAGCTCCAGAGTTTGTTTTGAAGCTGTGAAATGTTGAGTAAAGCCGGGGGAAACGTCGCCGTCTGACCTGCACTCATATGGCTTCAGTTATTGCTCAATTTTCTGCGTGTTTTCATGGTGACAGACTTATCTTCTACATTCCTACTGTAGCGGACAAAAGGAGGAAAAAAACAGCTAGCCTGAGGCTCGGCTGCAGGTCTCTTGTGTAAGAACTGCCTACATAACAAAACACGTGCAGAAAGTTTGGACTGAGTCGGTCCCACATAGCAGCTACAGCTGAGCTGACGTCACGAAGACTTTTCTCTTTCACAGAGGAAAACGTTATATGTTTTAAATTAAATTTTTACATGCAGAGTGGGGGAATAATGCATGAAACAGGACAGCTGAATTTTTAAAAAGTCTTCAGCAAACTTGGAGAAACTCTGAAACAGTCAACTGATTATTTTCCGTTTTGTTGATGCTTCATAATTTCCATTTGCATGATTGTTTTAGAGTTTTTCCCTTTCTACTAAAAAATGGACGATAAAAGTCTTCAGTTTGGTGATTTTGTTAGTATCCCCTTTTATTTGTTGTTTTGTTTATTTATTTTTAATATTTAAAATATCTTCCAGTTCCATTGTTAAAAGTTAATTGGTTTTTGATCCTTTACCAATATATTATTTGAAAATGGTCTCAAAATAACAATATTATTGTTTATCGCAATAATTTCTAGGACAATTTATCGTCCAGAAAAGTTTGTTACAATAATAAACTAGCTTGGTGATAAATTGTCCCAGAAGTTATTGCCATAAACGATAATATTGTTGTGTTGAGATCATTTTCAAGTAACATAATGGTAATGGCAAAATAATAAAGAGCAATAAACCTCTAATTAATATTTACCACTGGAACTAAATATTCAAAAATAAACAAACAAAACAACATAAACAATAAATAAAATTAATTATAAACAAATACAAAAATCATCCTTCAAAATAAAGAAGCTGGTTAAGACCAATGAACCAAACTGAAGACTTTTTTTAATTCTTAAAGAGAAAGAAAAAAGATAAATCATGAAATTAATTGATATATTGCTTATTGCAGCTGCTTAATTAAGCTTTAATTTCCAATATTCTCACCAGGTTCTGTCAAACATGGCAACAAAAAGCAGAAAAACAAATCCATGTTGGGTTTTCTGTGTTCTCCTTCTCCTAACACATCAGCAGGAGATTTTCTGTTACTTTGAATCACTAAAACCGAACATGAGCCCCGTCACATCCATCATCAGCGCTGGGCGTGCGTTAGCCGCTAATGCTAACTCCGCCGCTGCCGCTCTGCATGTCAGGCAGCAACTGATGAAGAGGGAGGGAGGAAGAGGTTCGGACTGGTTCAGACCCAGAGGAGCCGAGCAGGAGGAGAGAAACTCCTCTGGTTAAAATTTAAAGAGAGTTTGGATTAAATACATCACTTACCGCTGCAAAAACACTAAATTATTCATTTATGCCTCATTAATTTTTTCACTTTTTACTGGGAGTTTATGGGATAGATGAGAGGAAAGTAGCAATAATATTACCAGTTTCTAGCAAATATTCAGTAAATATAAATTTGAGAGTCTTTGTGACTTTGACTGGACCATACTTCCAGGAAGTCCATCTATCTTTCCAGTAACTCTGACCAGTATAGTCCAAGTATATGAGCTCGAAGAATCTCCTGCAGCAGTCAGTGTCGCACCAAATCTGAAGAAACATCTGGGTAGAGAGTGGAAAAAAGATGTGGAACGTCACATCTGGACGGGTCAGCAGCCGAAGGAAGGAAGGAAGGAAGGAAGGAAGGAAGGAAGGAAGGAAGGAAGGAAGGAAGGAAGGAAGGAAGGAAGGAAGGATTGATTAATGGAGGGAGGGAAGGAGGATGGGAGGTAGAAATAAGGAAGGATGGGAGGAAGGAAGAAAGGAAGGAAACAAAGAGAAGAACAGGAGAAAGGAAGGAGAGAAGGAAGGATGAAAAGAAGGGAAGGAGAGAAGGAAGCAAAGGAGTTGAACTAATTAATTACAAATTAATTAGTTCATCACGATTAATCGTTTCAGCTATAATTTCAAACCTTGTTTAATATGAGTTGCAGGAAACTTTCCCCTGACGGGAAGCAGAAGGTGTCACTGAGCCCAGCGGAGGGGCCAACAACAACAAACGAAACCTGATCCAAACACACTTGCGTTACAAAAGATGTCGGTCCGTAAAACGGGACGACCCAGCTGCCGGAGAGCAGGATGACGCACACCAAATTCCTCAGGCAGCACAACAAAGACGTTTCCCCTAAACGGGTTCTCTGAGGATGCTCTCCTTACCCGACATCGGACGCGGCTCTTCCAGGACGTGCCGCGGTTCGGGCCGGAGACGCCCAGCTCCACGTCGCCCCAGTAGGCGCGGGCCAGCAGCTGGAACCAGAGGCAGTACGGCTCCGACAGGCAGCCGTCCGAGCCGGCCAGCCGAGCCCAGGGGCAAGAGGAGGAGGAGGAGAAGGAGCAGCAGCCTCCGGCGCTCTTCTCCGCATCCCGCAGCCCGCTCCTCTGAGCCAGCATGGCATCGCCGGGTCTGACGCCTGATCTCTACTCAGTTCCCAGAAAGTGGGCCGCTCCCCTGGACGACCCACAGACTCATGATGTTCCCACTGAGCCAGGAGGAGAGCGAACTGCAGTGTCCGGGCCGACCCACCCACCCAACACACAACTCTCCCTGAAGTATGCGCACACACACACACGCTCTCCTCCTCTTCCTCCTGCAGACGGGCTGTAAAAGTTTCAGCCGCACGTGCCGAGAGCAATCCATTAATCATGGGAACACTGATGTTTTAAAAGTTTCAGATCAGAAAGGAAATTAATTTTTCAGAGAGAAAAACTGGATCAAAATTAGGCGACAGACGGTTCAGGTTCGGTAAACAAGACCGATACGAGAAACAACGGAAAATAAAAATACAGTTTATTGATTTATTCAGTTTATGAAGGAAGGAAAGGAAAGGTAGAGGAAAGAAAGAAGAAAATAAAGAGAAAGGGAAGGAAGGACAGAAGGAAGGAGGCAAAGAAGGAAGGAATAAAAGATGGAAAGAAAGAGGAATGAAGGAAGAAAGGAAAGAAGCAAGGAACAAAGGCAGGAAGTAAGGAAGGAAAGAGGGAAGATAGGAAGGAAGTAAAAAAGAATGGAAGGAACAAAGGAAAGAAGGAAGGAAGGGAACAAAGTGAGAAGGAAGGAAGGATATGAAGGAGGAAGTAAATAAAGAAATAAAGCACAGAAGGGAGGAAAGACACAAGCTGCAAACCAAGGACTTGTCAGAAATAAAGAGTCCTTCCTCGTGTCCTTCAGAGGACGAACCAACCTGGACCAACAAGCTGAATCCAATGGACATCAGTCCAACATGGATGATGGAGACATGATGAAGACATCTCTTCCTCTGGTTCCCACCAATCACTCAGATTAAACTTCAGTTACTGAAGTTTGGAGGAAACCAGCCAGATTTCACTGGCTGGTTTCCTCCAACAGGAAACACAAACACCCGTCTGACTGATGGAAAACTGCCATCTGAGACGGCAACATCAGGAACCCAGTCGTGGAATGTTCCCTCTCCGCGTTCGGCCTCCAGCATCTTGTTACCACATTCCCTCGGCTCGATTTAGTCCGTGCTGTCCTGCACGGAAAACACAGCCGAAGTAGAAACGGAAACGACGCGAGGCCGCCGAGATGCTGGTCAGAGTTAAAGATATAGACGCTGGTCAGAGTTATAGACGCTGGTCAGAGTTAAAGTTATAGACGCTGGTCAGGGTTATAGACGCTGGTCTGAGTTATAGACGCTGGTCTGAGTTATAGACGCTGGTCTGAGTTAAAGATATAGACGCTGGTCTGAGTTATAGACGCAGGTCAGAGTTATAGACGCTGGTCAGAGTTATAGACGCTGGTCAGAATTATAGACCCTGGTCTGAGTTAAAGATATAGACGCTGGTCAGAGTTATAGACGCTGGTCAGAGTTAAAGATATAGACGCTGGTCTGAGTTATAGACGCTGGTCAGAGTTATAGACGCTGGTCAGGGTTAGAGGTATAGACGCTGGTCACAGTTATAGACGCTGGTCAGAGTTATAGACGCTGGTCAGGGTTAGAGGTAGATGCTGGTCAGAGTTATAGACGCTGGTCAGGGTTAGAGGTAGATGCTGGTCAGAGTTATAGACGCTGGTCAGAGTTATAGACGCTGGTCAGGGTTAGAGGTAGATGCTGGTCAGAGTTATA
>CAEFZY010001843.1:0-34687 GCA_903066815.1 Brachyrhaphis roseni
ATTGTCCCTAGGTGTGAGTGTGTGTGTGCATGGTTGTTTGTCCTGTTTGTCTCTGTGTTGCCCTGCGACAGACTGGCAACCTGTCCAGGGTGTACCCCGCCTCTCGCCCGGAACGCAGCTGGAGATAGGCACCAGCACCTCCCGACCCCACAAGGGATAAGGGTGCAAGAAAATGGATGGATGGATGGATGGAGGAAGTAGTTCTTGAGTTTCCCATCAGCTTCAACAGACTAGGTGACACTTAGCTAAATAAACATAAAAGATACCTTCATTCCTTTTCAATAGTTAGTGCGTCAGTAGTTTAGATACACATTAGAAAACTGTGGAGGAGTTACAGACATGATGAGAACCATTTGTAAACACTGATAACCAGTGACTTTCTGTTAGCTGCTAATCCGGCTAATGTTAGCTTCTGCTTCGAATTTAAGTGTTGGTGTGAAACTAAAGGCTTTGTTTACATATTTTCTGGAGTTGGAACTGCATTTGCAACTCTGACTGAACAAAAATGGATAATTCTACACTTTCAAACAGAGTTCTTCATTTGTGAAATATTTACTCTAATTGAGAGTAGAAAATGTTAGTATTTTAATAGTTTTTCTGGCATTAACCCATAGATGAAAACATGAAAACTACAATGTATAGACTAGTGTAGCCTGAAATCTTCTACACTGATTTGAGATTTTTAAAAACAATGTGTAATTTGTAAGATATCCACAGTTTTTGCTACATATTGAGATAACTGGTTACTCATCAGATCTAATGAATACATGAACATTTTCTGTCGTCATTCTGATTCAGTCAGAACAAGCCCTATACATAAATGGTCTTAACGTGCATTTTTAAGTCTTCTCAGTCTTCCTTTTAAAAACCTAAAGACTAAACCAGTCAATAAATGAGAATTACAACGTGAAAACCCGTCAGCTGTTCAGGAAAGGAGTTCCAATAAATACATTTTTCACTGAAATATGCGAACAGAGGACACGCGCATTAAACCTATACATAAGTACGGTTCCTGAGTGGATTCTTAGCCTCATTTCGCTACACAAGCCAATCCTAAAGAGAGGACTGGGGACGGTGATGGATGCGGTGGCTGTGCAACTGTTGAAAGGAGTCGGTGGGCAGGTGGGCTTAATTCTTGACATGAAATATTACCAGCGGCACTCGACAGAGCAGACCTGCTTGGATGGCGAGAGAGATAGCATCCATCCCTCAGTATGAGAAACAAACAAACAAACAAAAGCTCCAGGACCCCTTGACCCGATGGAGGAAGTACAACTGATAAGTTCGGAGCATTTCCTCCCTCCTCTCCTTCTCCTGCCTCTTCTCTTTGAACAGCATTTCTCTGCCTTTGGCCCCAGTTTCACCTTGCTCCGCCTGTGCCCTTCTATTAGAGGTGGCAACGGTTGCCAACTTCCCTCAGGCCTTCTTTTTAATAATTGTCACTCATGAAAGGGAAAAGAAAAAAAAGGGAAGGGTGGATGAGAAATCTTACTTTTGCCAGCTAAGGGCTTCCATCTCCAAAACAGAAGAAAATCCAGTCCAAAACACTTGCTGTGCGCATTAGGAAGCAACGGGTTTAAGCCTTGTCCGCCACGATCAAACCGGGATTTATGAAGCATCGTAACTCTCGACAACATCCAGCGGCTTATTAATTTTATATATTTCTGTCCGTTCCCTGATATTTGCAGCCTTGACAGTCACTCAAGATAAGCCAAAAGCGTTGTGACAGGATGGAGTGTGTGTGTATTTTTCACCGTTCTGCCCGCTTTTCACCCGTCCCCCCGCAGTTGTGCGGCTCTACCGGTGGAACCTTGAAGGCGGCCGCGCTGTGATTTGTCTCTGGTTTTTGTCTTCGCTCGCAACCTTCCCATTTGTAAGGGCGCCCTTAAATCAGCCTTGCAGTCTGCTGAGGCATGAGAACGGTACGGCTAGACGGAGGCAGGGAGGGGAGGATTTCACATGCAGGGGTGTGTGTGTGTGTGTGTGTTAATGTACGTTTCACTGTATGTTCGCGCGCAGACGCAACCAGGAAAGGAGGCGTAGGAGGAGGAGGGCGACTGGCTCCACCAGTGGATCTCACATGTTTGAATTTTAATCAAAATGCTCACTAATCAGCGCTTACAGGCCGTCTGTATGAAAGGGTCCGCTCTCCGATATGAGGGGCAACATGCTGATAGGCTTTCATTTAACTATAGAGTCTGGGTCGGGAGGCTCGGTTTAATGTGGCCCACAGGAGAAGCGAGCATGAGGAAAAATGTAGCGATCACATACGTTTGCATCAATAAAGAGGCAAACCCCCATTAACAGAAACGGGACATGAAAGAGGAGTAGCGTTCACTTCCAGAACAAACTATGGAACGACACCTGGTTTCAACATCAGCTCTAACTTTATGTAAAAAAGAAAACTGATTCTACATGAGCTGCAACAGCTCTTTTGGGTATGTAATAGTCCGAAAATGTAGTCTGTAACAAATAGATGAATTGATTTGTTTCATATTTCTCAATGTGATCTTTGAACTGTGGCCTTTCTGTCTTTGCTCTGCCTTCGTTCCAGCAGGGCCTGGCAGATGGCTATCCTCCTGTTAAAAGGGAGTTTCATGTCTCCACTGTTGCCAAATTCCTGCTTAAAGGAAAATCACTGGGTTTCTTTCTGTAGCACTCCAAGGTCTTAAGCATACCAAGTAAAGTTCCCCAAGAACAGTGGCTGCAAACATCAGAAATACACTTTTTATGAAAGAAAAACTGAATTTAAAGGGATAGGTTTTGAAGGTAGGGCCAGATAAATAATATTGTCATTTCTTTTATTAGGAATATGTCATCATGTCACAGTGAAATTGTGGAAAATGGAAGGAAACTACAGAGGATTGGAAAGATAACAGCTAGCTGATTGTGGCTAATAGCAGCTAACAGCTAGCAGTATACTAGCAATCATACGTGCTAGTTATTCCAGCTGATTTTAGCTAAAAGCAGCAAGCTATGTTGGTAGTGCTACACGATAGTGTTGGCCACATTTCATCTATTTTTTCTTAGTTAAATTTGGCCTGTAAGTATGAGCCATATGTATGAGACATATACCAGATGCATGAAAGTAAGCAACTCAGATATATTAGCAAATATTAACCAACTGCACTACTTTCACAAGACAAACACTTTCAGGTTTGTTGTGTTTTTTTTTTTTTTAGCGTAACAAAATCCATGCAACTCCACAAAGCGATGTTAAGAGGCTTCAAGCTCTATCAAGTGGTTTCTAAACAATTGAAGTGCTTTCGGATTATGTAATCTGAATGTGTCGTTTACGGCGGCACAAAATTCATTAATCAAATACGATGAGCATTTACATGCATCAGGGCTTTATGCACAATAGAAGCAGAGTCATGCAAATAGTTGAAAACTTTTCCTTAAAAAAAATGCAAGAGAAGAAGTTATATTCCCGTTTAAGCCGAACATAAAAACAAACAACCAGTTTTCATTTTTGATTTCTGTGTGACCAGGTTCTAATTCTGGTTGAGACGTTACTACACTCCGTAGTTAAGCTACAGGCTAAGCAACATATAAACATCCTTTAAAATTTGACCAATTTTCTGATTGAGCCGTTTACATTATGCATTTCTATTTCGATCAGCTATTTATTCTGATTACTTCTGTCCACATAGACTGACGAGGACTGGAGAAGCACAGGAATGCACCATAATCATTACTGTCGCACAAACAACTGCCTGTCAAAAATGTACTCCAAAATATATGTTGAAAAATGTGCTGCACATTGAGGAAATAGATTTGACTCCAACAGAAAGTGAAGGGTTTACAACATTATCCGTATTTATGAATCAAAACTTGTGACTTTAAAGCTCATCCGATTGTTCATGAACTCGTCAAACTGTATGTAGGACAATTTGAAAATGTCAAATCATCCTACGTACTGTTGGTTGATGTATTTAGACATCAAATACAACCCAGTTCCCAGTTTTGATGCGTTTATTGAACAAGGAAACATTATTTAGATCACAGATAATCAAGGAAAAAGTTGCCAATTGATTCACAGACTGGTGAATCTTGCATCAGGCAGTCTTGGCTACATATAATGGATGATTTCAGACAGCAACATCCAACAATGTAACTTCAAAATGTGTTGGGTGATAATATCTGCTATTAGCTGCTATTAGCCACAATCTGTTGTGTGATAAAGATCTTTGAATCTGTTCACTTTGGATGAAGCTAACTAGCTAAAATGAGCTAAAACTGGGTTTCATCTGACTTACTGTGAAGATTTCTTGACTATTCTGTAAACTCACTGCGATACGCCATCTATCTACAACAGGTAAGGGAATTAATACTTCAAAATATGCCATTTCTTTAGTTTTGCAGTGTAAAATTCCTGATTTGGTCAGTCCAAACATAAGAACCGAACTTCCAGAGTCCACTTTAAGTCTCTGTTACTTCATAACCCTCTACCATCCTTCTCCCACTGCTCTTCAAACCCGCCCACTCTCTGGCTTGACCCTGACCGAGCTAACTAGCCACAGTGGCTATCACACCCAGCAGTGTCTGACTAAGACCCTAGCATGTGCCGGGCAGCTGCAGTCCGACTGACTGAAGCCTGCGGCTCTAAGGAGGCAAGCAGGATGTAATCTCCAGAAGCTGTTGATACAGGGAAACACACAGGGTTTGGGTCAAAAGGATTAAAATGGTGGAGGTGTTGATTCTGTGAAGGAGAGGGGATGGAAAATAGTGGCGGGAGCAGCGGGCATGCCACCCCACAACAGCGAGGAGTGGGGAGATTACAGGGGAAAATGGTGCAAAAGGGAGAGGGGGAGCGATGACTCCGAACGGCATTGGAACACAGCATTAGTGGCCGCTATTCAACGGTATGCAGGCTTAGCAAGATCAGGGCAGCTGAGGGGGGCGGCCATGTTGACGCTGGGGTCCGCGAACAGCAGGTGACAGGTGTGAGGAAGATGGGGATGCGAACGGGAATAAGAAAGCCAAGTTGAAACCCGTACAGTAGAGCCGGAAGGCTTTGTCTTGTCACTGTCTAAATACCGTCGGTGCCAGAAAGAGAAATTTAAACAAAAGCAGTCCGACTCTTGCCGGGTGATACCGCACAAGGAGGTTTTAACTGAAGCCCTTCATGCCTATGCAAACCACACATTGCTTTGGATAGAGTTCTATCAACAAAACATGTCAATCACCTCTCTGCGGGGAAGAAACGGGGGCAAGATATGAGAGAAACCTATCTCGCTTCGACTCAAATACTGTACTCAGCCCTCATTTCACAGTGTGTGGGAGAGCGGGGTTCAAAAAAAAAAAAAAAGAAAATCTAACATCAAGGTTTTTTTTTTTTTCAATCCAGCTATCCAACAGCTCAGATTTCAGTTACATTTCACATTGAATAGACTTGTGTTTCCAGCAGTCTAGCCCTCTTCCAGTGTGCTGGCTAGTGGAGCGATGACAGATTGGTTTCCACTCACTGCACAGGGGAGCACAATGGAGTGGCTTTGACAGAGTTAAGAGAAACAGTGCATCAGTACCCCCCCCTCCAACCCCACATCTCTCTCTCTTCCTCCTCATGCCCATGCTACGTCTTTCCTCCACGCTCTCACTCTCATCCTTTTTTCTTCCTCTCTCTCTTCCCTGGGGCTTTAGAGGATGGATGGCCCTGTCTGACCTGGACGACACCGATGTCTGCTCCGCCACGCTACTGTACCTACAGCACGGCTGTCTGCTCATCTCTTCCTCTCACACGTGCTCGCCGAGAACAGGAGGCACCCGTCTCTGTCAAGCGCCAGCGACAGGCAGAGGTCAGCAGAGCTCAGGCGGTAAAGCCTCAGGGTTCACCTCATAAGCAGAAAATTTCACGGTCAAGGCTTTAGGCGCGGCGTTGTTAAATATGTAAAAAAAAAAAAGAAAAAGAAAGAAAGAACAAGAAAAACAGGGTGCTACAGTAAACAAAACCGACAGCGAACTAGCATCATCTGTGGGAGCTACGGCCACAAACTACTCTTCGACTCACATCCATGTCCGACTTCCCTCTACATGAAGAGCCCACGGTGCGGCGTGTGAGTGATGATGCGGAGTACAGCGGGTCGCGTAGGGCACTGAAGATGGAATGCATCAGACTGCCATGTGGGAAAACCAGTGTTCATGTCAACCCGGGGGGGCAGGGGAGTTCGGTGAATGTTTTCGCCTCCGCGGCTAACCTGATAGCCACTGTCAGTCCCGGCACGCGGTTGTTCCAACACCTCCGGTCCAAATGGCAGAGGTCATCCTCAGGAAATTTTCATCTTGCTCAGAGAGGTCATACAGAGATCTGCATGGCTGCAGATGCTATGCTATCCTCGAAAGTCTTGTGGTAACAAGCAATCTGGGCTCCCACTTACCTACTGCAGCTCAGCAGAATTTTGTGATTCTGAATGAATAGAGTCCACTGATGGAGCTTAAATGCTATAAGGGTCAGGAATCTAAACCAGAAACAGAGAGTTTCAGCATAAGTTGGTAAAAGAAGTTGGCTGCTTAAAGTGATGCACAGAAACAGATCAATGGAGAACTGAGGGAAGGGAAAAGAGTGTGGCCTGTCTGAAGAGGTGATTCTCACGGTGTGGACTGCAGTACTTCAAAACAGTGGGCAGCCTTGGCAAAAACAGATAGAGGCTTCTGTGAATGATGTGCATTTCATATAATCAAATGTAATGTAATGTGCGAAATGGTACAAATTGAACTTGAAAGAATGTGACATAATGTCTGGCTATTAGGAATGTCAATCTGATATTATACTAGTTTTCACCTGATGCATTATAATACACAAAATTATAACACACGAGACAGAGAAAAAAGCCTTAGAAGTCAATTTACTAAGAAGTGGACAGATAGAAAGATAGATTATATAAAGATAGATATAAAGGAAGAAAGACAGAGAGAAAGATTGACAAAAAGCTAGACATATAAAAAGACAGACAGAAAAAGACAGCAATAGACAGAAAGATACAGACATATAGGCAGATAATTATAGCTGATGAACATTAATATTAAAATAGAACTTTTTCCTCTTAGCTCTCAAGATTTGTCCAGAATTTTACTTTCCCACATTGTCTGGCAGATCTCTTCCTGCAGAACCGCTGCTGAGTTATTTACGGTTCGTCGTTTCCCCGAGGTCCAGAGTAGTTAAGATCCCTGGACCAGATCACAAGATAAAGCAACCGGCCGATAAGGTGCATGTGTTAGAAGTGGCTTTTTGCTTGTGCTGCTCTGTCTCGTGCAATAAGAAAGGAAAGAGGTGCGATATGGCCCCCGATACGTGGCTTCTAAACACCTCGGCCGCTGCGCTGTTTTTCACACAGGTGGGTACACAATCAATAAAATGGATTAGCTGCGAAGGTTCGTATGAAAGGTTATCACCGAAGCTCTCCTCTATGAACACGGTGGCGACCCCACAAAACAATTTAGTAATATCTCCAGGTATTTCTTCACAGGAACATCTGATTAGGTTTTTTTTTTTTTTTTGTCATAGCTAAAAATTGATTTCCAGGAGTGTACATTATCAAAAGAAAAAAAAAAAAACGGCTCCTTTTACATGAAGTGCTACGTAACTAGAGTAGATTTTTATTTCCTTCTGTATTCTCAACACTAGCTTATCACATTTACAGCTAAAGTAGCGGGGGGTTTTTTCTGTCTTTCTGGAAATCCTAGCCGTTTTTTGTGCGTTTTCTTTCTCCATCTTTTCGTAGCACGTTGAAGCCTCACTTTCTGGTGTTCGCCCCCCTCTAAGCCCTTCGCCACACTCCTGTCTCGGCCCTCACAGAGACTTTAACCATGTGGCTTTCCATCATGCTGACTGACGCTTTAAACAACCGTCCACCTCAGCGATTCCCTCTATCTCTGTCCCTCCATCTCTCTCGTCCTCAGAGAGATGAAAACAGCCCCCCTCCACCCTTCACACTTCTCTAAAAGACGAGGACAAGAAGAAAAAAAAATGGATGTGCAGAAAGGCCTCCTCTCTCAACTTTTGTCCTTGATTATTCCAACCAACCTTCCAATGGATCTTTTATCTATGTGTGCCTATGCGCATTTTAAGGGAGAGCGGGGGTCGACTCTGACCAATGGCGTCCAACAGCGGAGCTTTATCCCAACGCACACTGACAATGCTTTTCACACCTACTTAAGCGCGGCAGAGACCGAGGGGTGGGGGTTGTTGGGGGGGCTGGATGGTGCCCAGGCCCCAAAAAGCATGCTGAGGGCCCTTTTTTAGGAGACACATAGGGAAGTCGGACTCTTTAATTACCGATCCCAGATCTCAGAGTAGATTAAAAAAGGGAAAGTCGCAAGAGGCTTATTTTCATATCCGCTGAACTTTTTTCAATGAATATAAAACGGTCATTGATTATGCCGTTAAGGGAAGAGACGTTAAGAAGGGAAATATAAAGTACATATAATCACATTAACTTGCAGTGATTAATGTAATGGAATGTGATCTTTTTTTTTTTTTTTTCCTCGAGCAGTACTGAAGGCTTGCTGAGGAGACACGCACCAAATATTAAGAGGAAGCTTCTTAAAACCCACTTAAGACCAGTGCAGACACACCGCCCCCCTTCAGCTGCTTCACGCTGTAACCACAGACTATAACTGTTGGGATTTTATGAGAAAGAGTGACAATAAAAAGAATATCTATATATATGAAATCTGATATGACAAAATAAAGTCTACTGACACCAGCTGCTTTCAGACAACATAAAAAGTATGTTTCTCACAAAACATGGTGGCAGCAACATCATGCTGTGGGGAAGCTGGAGTGAGAGTTGATATTAGAGACTGAACAAGAGTTGAGAATGAGGTTCATCTTTCACCAGGATGTCAATGTTAAATACATCCAGGACTGCTATATATGAGGTTTAGGTCAAAGCGTGTTACTATCACAGGATGGCCTAGTCAAAGTCCTGACCTAAATCTAATTGAGTATCTGATAAGTGCCATCCATCCAATCTAAGTGAGCTTGTTTTGGAAAGAAGCTCACTTAGCTTCCCTAGATGAGTGACTCTAGAAGAGACTAGGGGTGCACCGATAAATCGACCCAGTTTCATTCATTTTGGGTGATTGGCTGGTGCTTAAATGTGGCTTTGTTGCTATATTTAGCAACTTTCCAGACACAAAGCAAAACGGTATAATCCAAAACCAGAATCGGCAGGTTGAGATTTTTAAATATTGGGGATCGGCCAGAAAACAGCGATCGGTGCGCTCGTAGGAGAGGTGCAGTGAAAAGCAAAAGGAAGCAAAAAAAGTTGTACAAGGTATTATGGAAAGAACATTTTTTAAATATTCATTCACAAAAAGAAAATGGCGATTTTTTTCCCCCCACTTTAAATTTATGCAGTGCTTCATGTTGGTCACATAAAACCCACTAAAAATTCCACTGAGAATTTGTGATTGTAATATGACAACATGAAAAACTTCATGAACACGCAGGTTGTTGTAACTCATTTCCCTACCATTAATAAATTAAAAAGAATTGCTGTTTTTTTTTATTTTTTGTTTTATTATTGTATAGATATTCATTCGCTGACTAACAGAAATCGGTGGCCACGCTTTCATGTCAAATCAAGGAGGAAGCCGGTGGTCAGCGCCGAGGGAAGAAACGCTCCCACTTCACTCCTGCTCCTTTCTTCTTCGCGTGGTGCTTAAAGCGAGCGCCGTGAAGTCCAGGTACTTCACTCAGATGATTATAATGCCACGAGGGTGCAATACATCACTCTTATTAGCCACACTGGAGCACAATGGTATCATAATTAATGGTCGCAGCAGGATTGAACGCTGCCCTGACATGGAAAAGTGGGCCTACTTAAGCTCTACAAGGCATTTAAATATGCAGAGTGAATGGCACAACCCAAACCCTCCTGCTCTGAGGACGGACAACACTCATTAGCTCCACATCCTCAGTGGCACAGGACCCACTGGATCGCTAACATGCTGCTAGCGCGTGTTGCATATCGGGCCGAGACGACGAACACAACATGGTAAACAGATATATGTGCGAACAAGAGTGTTGTCCCTCATCAGTGTCCATCATGCGGTTAACATGTGACCCCCCCTACTCCCTATATTGTGGTTTTTATCTGGGGTTTGAGGGGCTTAGCGCAAAATGAATGCATATGGGCATATATGTGTCAGCAAACAATATGAAGCGTTTCTGTGATGTTTGCTGTGTGAGCGTTTGCAGTGAATGTGGATGCAACTGCCAGCATGGTGGGAAGACACAATGCACACAGAAGGCTGACGGAGGGGAAGCGTCTGGAGTCTGTATGTATGTAGTGAAGTGAGAAAGTAGTGTCCATTTACAGTCGTCTTCTGTTTTTTTTTTTTCTTCTCACGTTTTTTAAAAATGGCAGGATGAGGGACAACCTTAGTGAATGCAGTGGGTTTCTGATTTCCCTCAATAAGGAAAAAAGCTACCAAACCAACCTGACCCAATGTGAAAACATGATTGCCACCATAGATGCACCGATCCGATATTAATGTCTATATTGGTTCCAATATTGAAAAAAAATTGTAGATCAGGAATCGGTGACAATGTGCCTGATCCATAAAGGCGGATCTATTTGGTCTACTTCTATGCTTTGTGCACTGAGCGACATCATGCCTTGTTATTCATTTTACATTATAAAATAAATAATGAAAGTGCAATTAGTATTCCTAATTGCACTTTCTGAACCATGTGACAATGACAGTGACAACGCAACGTCGTGGGGTCTTTAAATGGAGCAGGAAAGAAATGTAGGGGGTGTGATCAGTTCGACATGGTGTCGAAAGTGTAAGAAGGAAATAAATACGATATCGGTGAATATTGGTTAACAGCAGTATTAAAATCGGATATTGACCCAAATTTACAAATCGGTAGATTCATATCAAAATGAAGGCTGAAATATCTCAAAACGCAACACTTAATTCCCTGATGTAAAGAAATTCAAACACAAAATAAAATACTGAACCTCTCTAAGTCTGGAAAAGGGACATTTCTGAGACTTTGGATTTCTCACCAGCTGTAGCCAGGCTGACAGAAGCGAGGCTGCAAATTTTGCGCCATCAGTCCTTCTGACCAACACCAGTGGGCAAGATACGTGAAGTGTCTTTCTATTTTGCATTAAATTTGATTATACTTGATGTAAAAAATTAATTTATGATCTGTAACATTTAAGTGTGTCAAAAAAACAGAATTAAAAAAAATCTCTAAGGGAGCAAATATGCTTTATGCTTATGAGATGCAAAAAAACAGACTGGCTTTAGTTCTCCTCCTCATTTCAGGAAGCTTTTTAAACTTCTTCTAAACTCCTGCTTTAGAAACCTCGGCTAAAAGACGTTTCTCAGGCAGTGAGTGCCAAAAAACCTAAATCAGCAGCAGCCCCCTCCCCCCTCATATCCCTTCACCCCCCCATCCCCGGCTCATTCCAGCCTGACCGTACCAAGTTATCGCGTGGCTCACTGCAATCAATTATTGTTGCAGTGGAATCATTAATAATTTCCAAATGAAAATGATTCTGTTGATCTCTGTTGTCTTTTAATTAAACATAATTAGTCGGCTGCTTGGAGCTGTGGTGGAGGGGGGCTGACTGGGGTGTGGGGGGAACTCCTTTAGGGTACAATTTTGTTTTAATACACTGATAATGAAATTTTGACATTGTGTCGGTTGTTTAGTTATTATTCCGTCACACTATTTCGCTATGTTCCCAGATAACAGATAATAACCTCGCGTACCTCCTCCTATTCTCTGCAGTCGTTCCGACAGAGCCGGGGTTACACAGAACAATTAAATGCTGAACTGTAAGAGCCCCCCCCCTCCCCTCACCGTTTGATGCAGTACGCATGTTGCATGGGAGCAGAGCAGAAATGAACGAGAAAATATAGACATTTTCACAGAAGATGTGGCAGGGCTGGTTATTAACACCCAAAATAAGTCAGATAGATCCCACTAGTTCAACGTACGTCTGAGAGGTCTGCAGAGCTAACGAAGGGAGGGAACATGAGTTGGAGAACACAATATTACACAAAGACAGAGTTAGCTCTGCTCTGTCTGGATTTATGTAAAACGTTTGTCACATTGGTGAATTTCAGCAGCAACAATAGACGGAGTTGCTCCAGAGACGTATTGGCCATGCTGTATCAGGATGTGGTCTGGTTTAAGAGGCTTACAGCTGAAAAGTTTGGGTGACCTCTGAATAACGCCACATAATGTGCTCACAGTCAACGAACATGTAGTTTCACTGGATTCAGATGCCAGGTAACAATAGGCACAACGAAGGCTCAGTGAGTTGAAACATATGTTTTATTTTAGTACGAAACACTCCTGTAACAGTCTAATGTGAAGATAACCCTTGGTAAAAACACTCTGGTTTCACTGTATTATCCACATATAGAGACAAAAAAGTAAAACAAAACTGTATAATATTAAGTAAAGCAGAAAAGTAAAAAAAAAAAATCCTTGCTTAAATAATCTAACAAGTTTTCAAATGTTATTTTTTAGCTTTTTTCTGCGTCTTCATTTGCATACATAGACTTAAGATAAAATGTGGAACTAACTCCTGTTAGTTGAGTATGTTAGCAGTTCAGATGCTGCAAATCTGTATATTTGGAGGGTTTTTTTTTATCCTATTTAAGCAAAACCCTGATTTTGTTTCAACCAAGCTGGCTTTATTTTAAACTGTACCTATGAACTGTACCATAGTTAAGTCATGGTCAGCTGCAGTCTAGTTATGGTGGGCCACTAGGCTGCAGGCGGCCAGCTGCCCCTGAACTTAGCTCAACTAAAGTTGGGCTAAATTTACAGGTCTTAAATCAGCTAATAATAAGTTGTTATACTTCTCTTATTCTATGAAGAGCAAAGCAACAAAAAATCTATACAATAAACATGCTCACTTGGGAATTACTAAAGTTAGATGATAAGAAAAAAGAAATCAAAATGTGTCTGGATTTATTTTCTCTGTTAAGTCTTCCCTCCTCTCCAGCTGCAGTGTTCATCATTCCTGTTGTTTATCTGTAGAGAAAAATTCCCCACCTGTTTCTCTCTGTCTTGCTGTCTGTCATTCTCTCTCTCTCTCTCTCCGTGGTCTCCGGTGTTACTGTAACATATAATTACTCTGCAGACTTGCCGCCTGTTCCTATAACTTCTGAGGTTCAAAGCAACTGTCGGAGTGTGGAGGAGAGAGCATTGTGGGAGTTCCAGGTGGATTTCTCGATAATGAGTTAGCGCAGTGGTGGAGTTGAGAGTTTTAGTAATGGCTGGCTGCTAAGGCTCTTCCTGGGAGTTTAATGTAAAACAAACAGGGCCATGCTGACAGCCTGGGAAAACCAGATATTGCTCCTTTCCTTATTTCCACTGCAGGGCTCTTGCTGCCCCTTGCTGGAAGAAAGAGAACAGTAAGAGTACAAATACCTAAAAAAAAAAATCTCTTTAACTCCCTATTTAGGGCATTCTTTAAATTGTTTTAATGCTTGCCTTTGCCTGTTCATCTGAAAGAAGCTTTTTCATCGAAACAGCTGTCCATCAGCTGTTTCGATGCATTTCTAAATGTTTTGTGTGTCTATTAAAACATAGATATGTTTTATTCAAAGTAAAAAATGGGCTGGGTTTAAATGTAGAACGTTCTGATTAGAACTATGTTGACTTAACGGAAGAGTTCAATAGTTTAATATTTGATAAGGACCAGGGGTCCACGTGTTCCAGACATGGTTTTATTCTCCTAACTTTAGAATCACTGGCTTTTTAAAACTGTTTTTTTTTTTTGTTTAGAAATACAGCTCAGAATCCGCTCCTCATCTGCTATGAGGCATCCTGTAACTATGACGACACAGAGAAAGTTCTGATTCTTGCTTTTTTGAGAAAACATATCGATAAACGAAATATAAAGAAACAGCACAAAATTAACTAATTTATCCTAAATCACAAAATCTGTAGTTCTGTTTTACTTTCTCTTTGAGCTCTTAGGCATTTCTTCAAGATTCTCAGACTTTTTCAGTGAACCTTACACATTTTTTAGTTGGTGGTCTATGTGTATTGCCTATTAATAGCTTTAAATCAGGGCTAGAGATCAATTTAATATAGACAATGTTGATGTGTGAAAACACACTAAATCTCTGCACAATACAACAAGTTCTTGGAACAGAGACTGAGAAGAAATACGGAAATCCTGGGATAGAGCGGCCGCCATAAGGGCAGAGCCACTCGAACCAGTCACCGCTCTTTATTTAGATATTCTCTCCCCAAAGATTCACACGGGCAAACATCCAAAGTGAAGTGCTACTATCTTTGCAGGCAGCCTTAAAGAAAACCGCGACCAGTGAAACGTGAGCCAGAACACATTCTGTAAGCAAACTGTGCATTGAGATATTCACTGTTTTCCATAAATAACGCATCTCTGGGAGCAATGAAGCAGCCCACAGAGGGGAAACGGCACCGGAGTGAAGATATTAACAATCCGGGTATAAAGTTAGTTCCTGTCAGACTTCTGCGAAGGCGGTTTTTTTCCCCTTCCCTCCTTAAGTTAAGGAGGGAGGGGAATTGGGTCTTTCACTCGATATGAAAAACCCAATTCCAGCTCAACTTCAAAACTGAAGTAAAAATTCAATACTGAACCCGACAAAGATTTGAGAGTTTCGACACTCACTTTTCAATGTCACCTCTGGAGGGGCCGCACAAGACATATAGATTGAAATATGTAAAAGAAGCCGATGGAGAAGAATGAGCGGTGTAAATCGAGTCATAGTCTGGATGCAAGAGTCAATCGCCTGGCCAGCATCAAACGCTTCAACACTTTCAGAACTTACTCCAAGTCCTTGTAGGGGGAAAAAAAGATAGCCAAGAGCAAAAAGGTGGACCAAACTTTGGGAGGAAAAAATAAAAAATAAAACGACGTCAAGTCAATTTATCTAACTCTTATTGGCAAAAATTACCACAAAGCTTTTTGAGTCAAGGAAAGAGTTACTACAACTCTGAGAATATTTGATCTCAGATAGTATAAAAATGATTTTACAACCTATTTTCTATTCACTATAATGTCGGAAACTTAAAAAAAGTGTGTAGCATGGTATAAGTACATACATTTACATTGACAATAAATAGTTGTCTGAAACATACTTTAAGACGACAAAAGCTTTTCAACCCCTATTCTGAGATTTAAATTAATTTTTTACGTTCAACATTTTCTCCATGATCATTTAGCATTATCAGTTGGCAAGCATGCTCTGATTCTTGTGGAGGATTTAGGGTAATGAACTCATACGGTACAACACAGAAGGACTCTCTCCAGGGCTCGTCTGGAGATCTTATTGTGTTTAATTTAATAAGGTCAAGCTAAAAGTGACAAACAAAGGAACTGCCAGCAATACCCCACCGAGGTGCTGATGCTCGCCCGCATTGTAAGTGATCTTATCTCTGGAATACATGTAGCAAGGCTGACAATTGTGAATTTGCTGCTGTTGGGGGAGAAGATAAAAAAAAGAAGAAAAAAAAAGTGAAAAATCTTGTTATTGCCCTTTTTTTGTTTCATACAGTCAGCCTCTGTGCACCAAGATTAGAAGATTTTTAAAAGAAGTGCGTAATCTTCTTTAACAGCTTATCAAAACTTTAATGATCTGGTGATAAAGAGCACAAAGTTAAGTAGCCGGTTAAGAGGATAACTCCCCAGTGCAGTCTAGTGATTAGTAGATGAGAATTGGGAGACCGAAAATCCGGGTTGCAAATCCCACTCCTGCCACTTATTCACTTTGAGGGAGAAGAAGCTCCGTTTCAGCTTTGGGGGTATTGTCACGGGGTAATCATTTTAGAAAAGTGATAAATGGAGCCCCTTATTCTCCCTCGACCCCTTTGGGATCCGTTGCTCAACTTTATTTACGTATTTATTGTGCTGTGTATCTGCTCAGTGCCCGTCACGACTCACTTTTATTATATCTGCTGAAGCCTCCTGCTTTCATGAGACGTGAGGTTTAGAGGCTTTTAATATTTTTCCAGAAGACATCAGCACAATATGTTTGTATGATAAGATTGAGTAAAAGTAACGTGGTTTTGCTTTATTACAGTATTAAAGCTGCAGTGTATAATTTTTTAGAAACAAGGATTTTTACATATCTAACTCATCAATCCCAGCCAGAAACAACCAAACTGTCAATCAGGCTCATACATGCGTTTCACATGCCCTCACTCTCTGCTAAGCTACAGCTAGCTCCCCACAAGAGGGCCCGCAGTTATCGCTAAGGCAAGTTAGCATGTCCACAGTTGACTGCAGACAAACAGGTTTCCTGTAATTATAAGTTATTTCTCTACTATTAGCACCTTTAGCAGCATGTGCACAAGCTCTAAGACCCTCCTCCTGGCTCTGATTGGTTGTTTCTGAAAACACAGAGTCAAAAACATGTTATACGTTCACAATATGAAAATATGTAAAAATATAAAATAAAATAAACATTGTTTATAAAAGTTACATACTGCAGCTTTAAGGGAAAAAAGTTACACTAGAAATGTATGATGTAACAGAATTTTTTAACTAGCTAGTATTTTTGCTAACTGTTATATTTAAAGCAAAGCATTAAATAGGCACCATCTAGCTAATGTTCTGTTTGTTTGTTTTGTTTTTTTGCTACTCCACAAAAAGCTGAGTTGGTCATATATGAAAGAAACACAGAGGCCAGCTGCCTGAAGGTGCCCAGCAACAGGTAGGGGAGGGGCAGCACTGCATTACTCCATCCTTCATGGAGCTGTCACTTTCTCTGCCTTATAATTAAAAGGACTTTAAACCAGTATGATGGATCGTTTTATCGGTTTTGAAGCAGCATTGTTAAAACGAACCCACAAACCGGGAACCTTCTCCATCCTAATCTCTGCTGCACAGTTGTAAAGAGTTACATTTAAATGCTTTTGCATTTTATACATCCTTTTTTTTGTAAAAAAATAAATAAAAATCAAAGATAGTTGCATTTCCTCAACACATTGATATAAGTCTTTCACTAGTATTGTCTTTTTAAGTCTCTGATTTATCTTAGATATACAGTTTTGCTCTGGGAGCAACTGAACCCTTCTCCTCTTAAGCTTTCCTCACTATCTACTCCATGATAGTGATTCACTTAGTGTTACTGAGGGAAAAAAAATAGGGGCATTAATTACTTTGTGAGATCTTAAAGACCATTAACTTTGTATGTCAAGTGATGTTTCTCAGTTCCCAATCAGAGTTTTAGTGATATTATAAATGACCTTTTGGATGAGAAAAGCAGATATGGCGGTAAAAGCGGCTTGGCACATGTTCTTGTGCTGATGCAATTATGTGTGAATGTTTGCGACTTTGAGGAGCGAGGAGAGCGAGAAAGAGAGGAGGGGAAAGGAGTGGGAGGAGAGGGGGAGTTTAGGATTGTGGCGTGGTGAGGTGAGGGGAGATAACGGGACACCGGAGCTTGCTCGCTTACCTTTGCTGTACACCACACAGTTGTTTTTGTTGTCTTCTGCTCCCTGCCAAGTCACATCCAGAAGCCACCTGGGGCCGGCGCTCAGCACCACCGGGACCGTGCTCTTCGTCTTCTGGTCAAGGACAGATAACAGACACTAATCATTTGCTTATTTTGGTGATTAAACAAATATTAATAAGCACAGAGTTATGCTTTTGGCTCGCCTGAATGGCCATAAAGAGACAATTTCAGGAGCTAAAACAGCATGCAACTTCAGTCCAGTGAGGAGAATGTAAAAGTCATGGATGTTTATGTGCATGTCTGTATGTGTGAAAGGTGTGTCCCATTGGTAACATAAACCACAAATAAATGTATGTGTGTGTGTGTGTGTGACTGCCTCCAGACAAAAGCTGCAGAATGGGTTGGAATGATGACAAATCGCTGCAAAAGGAAGAGCAAAAAGGAGAAAGTGAACTTGGTGATCCAGCATCAGATGGTCCAGATTAGGATGAATACACCAGGTGTCCAGTAATCACAAAAAAAAAAAAAAGAAAACGGAAGGAAAATAAATAGGATGGTGACTTTCAGAGAGAAGGAAGTGAGTGTTTTGCGGTGAACTTTGGGCACATTGTGCTGCGCTATCACCAGAATCTCACTATTTCCTGAAACAAGCGGTGGAAGAATTTAAAGAATCAGTATCCATTTCAAAGGGCGATTGAGGTTAGGGTTTTTATAATATGCCGGAAAATTATTCTGAATGTGTAAGGTCGTTTTTCTTCTTGGTCAGAGGTCAAACGTGGACTTTTATTCTTCTAAAAGGAGAGAAAAAAAAAATCTAACAGCGATAGAGATAGAGAACAAGGTCCACTGTAATACATTCCCATGGTGCAGTGTCACCAGATTCTTTCTCTGTTCTGTTTCCCGACGCCTTGCATACATATTTGTACCTTTGGAACTTCAGCATGTTGTCACATTGTAATGAGAAAAATCTTTGTGTTTTATTGGTGTCAATATGACAGAAAAACACAGAGTACTGCAGAATTAAAGTGACACAAATCAAGACATATTTCTGTTCCAAAACAGCTCAAGCTCAGTCATATTGGATGAAGAATGTCTGCTAACATCCAGTTCACTGATGGATCTAGATCTGGACTTTGACAAGGTCATTCTAAGCACCGATCTAAAGCAGATTAGTTTAACATGTCCTGTTCTAACATACCTGAATCAAATGTAGGGGCTCAGATACCCTACATCTGACACTGAATCCAAACCCACGTGGCATTTCTCAGCTTTTTTCATCTGCAAAGCAGCTTGAATTGGTAGCGCCTTCGAAAGTGACTTAAAAAAAGTCACTTTTTTAAATGGGATCTCCAGGGATCTGCTATAGATCCCCAGAGATTATTGTGCAAAGAGTGAAAACAAACCCTGAGCATCATTTTCATCAGACTGAAAACAACAGAATATATTCAGTCAGAGGCTTCTTCAGAACCGGTGTAATGCAGACTGCTACAGGAGATTCTTCCTGCTTTGAAAAAATTGGGAGTATATGATTCACAACTTTTAATTTCCATTTGGGATTAACAAAGTACAGCTGAATTGAACTGATAACTATGTCCCAGGGGTATGAATACTTTTGCAAGGCACTGTAATTTACTACGGTGTCCACATTGTCAATATTCTGAGACCACTACTTTCTGACCATGCTACCTTCCCATCCCTCTCTTTATTAAGACGCTACAGAAATAGTTTAGCTAAGAAAAAAATAGGTTGGGTGTGCAAGCTTGACACTTTGTTTCTTTCTCTTTTTTCCATCTGAGCGAGCCAGGGACAGGACACTGTCCATCTGACTAATGCAAGGAAAAAAAAAAAAAAAAAAGCCTCTCCGGAGCTTTTCACTTACTTCTCCCCCGCAAAAGGCAACAACCTTCAAGGATAAATGCAAATGTCACTTGAGCATGTTAAAGGTCTGAATTGGCACAGATATGCACAAGAGATGAGCGCAGTGCCCCCACCACCCCCCTTCCTCCTCCTACTCCTCCACCCACCCGTGTCTCTTTCTATGAACTCTGTTGAGTCGGAGGCTGGAGGACAGATTTCTTTTTTCTTTCCCTCTATTTAAAGCTAAATGCGCTTCTGGAGCTGATAGCAATCTGATCTGTGGGCAAAATTAAAAAGAACAGTAAGAAAACAAGACCTATCATATATATATATATAAAAATGTGTTGGCAAGACACGGCGCCAAATTGATCAAACACAGACAGTAAATTGTGTCTGTTGATATTCTTAATACTTCTGGCATCTTCTTATCCTGTGCTGGCAGCAGATGAGAGAGAGAGAAAGAAGAGTGTGTGTGTGTGTTGGGGAGGGGGACATCTGTAATTTAAGTCATCCACAATTTCACATTTCAAATTAGCCTCACAATAAAGTCTTCTATCTCTGTAACCTGAAAATCTCACACCCCTGTCAAAGGAGCAGAGCAGACCGGCCGATTGTTGCCAGGACGACTATCTGAAATGGGAATCAGATTAACCCTTTCTCAGATCTCCAGGCTGGAGCCATCTCTTATTCAGGCAGTGAGAGGGGCCCCTTCTGCCATCTCTGCACGCCTCTGGGAATTCATGATATTCCAGCTGCTTGCACCAGCTATTACATTCATTGGAGATCTTCACACTTGTTATTGAGAGAAATTCTCCTTTTCTAAAACTTTTTCTTTTTTTTTTTTTTGAAATTCTCCAATTTAGGTATCAGTTTCTTGTATCTTCTTTGGCTACATTTTGTTGGAAATTTATCAGCAACAACCACCAACGCCCACCTCCCCTCTCTCCGCCTCCACACCAAATGCAGATTTACATAAAAATAAATAGCTAAAATATGTGCTTTTGAAAAGGGCGATGCATGCACACACACACGCACACACACACACAGACGCATGCAGGTGCCACCAAAACAAAGAGACGAAGGCATGCGACATATTTGGGATTATGACGACGTGGCGTCGGAGCGTCTGCGAATGCAAATGGAAACATTTGGGTGACTGGGTTGAGTTGGCCAAAGTGGCTGAAAACAGGAGAAATGCAGATTGACAGCCAGAAAATTGCAATTCGCCCGGAGCGAGGGTAACACACGACGAACTGGCTTAGTGGGAACCGACTCCTCGTCTAGATGGGAGTCACACAAAATAGGTGATGTGGCAAGTGGATGGCTTTTTTTTAGTCCATAACAGTGTTGTGATGGAGGAAATATACCAACATCTGCTGACTAACTGAACAATTTACGTGCAAAAACACGCACACATACAAGCTGTTAAAAACAACCCAACATTATTATTACAGTAATGATAATCTTATCTATATTTAATTATTAAACTGGTGGTATTATGTATTTTCCAACCATATAGTACCATTTTATAGTACAATCAAGTAATTATGATACCTTGAGTTCTTATGAAAATGTTTTATATACCAAAAATAGCTTAAAACAAACTGACTTTTCAACATGGCTTATCTAACGCCTTGAAATTGGGTCACTGTTTCTTTAAGAACCTCCTACTATTTCCGACACAACCCCAACAGCATGTCATCAAAGCAATGCTTGTCCATGTGTTGGTTTACAATCGTTCTTTGGAGCTCTGCAGATGCTTGGTTCCAACAGGTGTTGGCTAATTGCTGTTGACGCTAGTCTGGAGGAGCTGCGTGGGGTGAGGCGGGAACTTGGATGGGAACTGCAGTTCCAATGCGGAACTTTGGATAAATAGGCCCCGCATTGTATGAGCAAACGTTTAGGCATCCCTGACTGGTTGCCAGGGGAGACTCTAGGATTTCTCAAACATGCGTAAATGAACCAAAGCACAATTTTTGATGACGGAATGACGTTATAACATGATATAAAACTGAAAAAAGTCAAATTTGCATTATACCACCGTTTTAATTTTCCAATTTTAATACACAGACTGTAGCACAGATGCCTAATTTTGTCGTTTACAAGTGTTTATTCTGCTCTTTCTAAAGTAGCAGGAGTATAACAAGCTTGTTAACAGGTTAGGTCAGTCATCCATCCATCTAACCATTTGATTAAGGTTACATGAAAAAAACATAATGTGTCTTTGTTGTCAAACAATCCCACATTAACTAACGATTGTTAATTTGACACACAGTAGACATAAATGTAGGTGCTTAATAGACACTTTAGCTAAATTTGGCCTAACCAGGCACACCTCCGACCACTAGACGGCACCACCTTACGGGGCGAATATACAACAGTAATCCACAACAGATTGGATAAAATCTACAACAGATTGGATAAAATCCACAACAGACTGGATAAAATCAAAAGCACAATTATCTGCAGGTTTAAACATTGAGCTTACAACATTTTGATTGGTTGTTGTCCTTTAAAAACCTGCCCACAGCTGCTAATGGAAGCAGCTTGTTCTTCTGGCCCAGTTCCTATTTGGTGATTGCAGTTTGGCAAAGAACCTACTTTAAACCCTCGGAACATCAAAAGATATAAGCGGTCTTGAAATGATAACTTTTAAGTTCAATGAATATTCTAACACTGGTATGTGACCTAAGCAAAACAGTTACAAATTTAACATTTGTATCACAGTGAAAGAGTGGCAAATTTTACTTTTATTTGTCCTTATTCAATCATTTTTATTCTTAGCATGATTAATTCATACTAAATTGAGTAAATGCTGCACTTATCATTCAGTATCACTTTAACAAACTAACAGTTATCGCTGCGGGAGCCTCTAAGCTTCCCTCTCTGTGCACTCTGTTCTGGTTTATCCACCTTCCACCTTCACTCCAGTGGTTTCAATACTCTTCTTGTATTTTTTTCTCCCCACTGAGCTCCATTACCGTCCACCCCCCACCCCGCCTGTGTAAGAGATACAGTGACCTAAACAGTGTAGTCAGCTAGGAAGTGATTACAAACTGATGCTCCAAATTCGCTGTAAAATGAAAATCAATATTTCCACAAGTTGCTGCAACATAAAAGATAACCTTCATTGATTTTTTCAAGACTTAGGTGCCTCTGTGATAACATCTAATATAAATTTTCAGCCACACGGATTTGGATCAGAGCGGAGCCGGGGCTGAACGATAAGTTTCCGCGCACATGTCTCAGACCTGGATTTTTTCCTCTTTCTTTCTTTTTTTTTTCTTCCTCTTTTCCTTCTTCCAAGCCAGGACTGTGCTATTTATAATTGGCCCTGTGTGAGCAAAAAGCTTCTATCAGGAATCTGTTCTAATTTTTATTACTGAGGAGCTAAAGCCTGTTCCAGATAATTTGGAAATTTCAGGGGGAATTGTGATAGAGCTGATGGCACATCCAGTCTGACTCCAGAAAGGAGCTAACCTGTAATAGCCTCTGTGGCTGCGCTGATTAAATGTTGTAGATGAAAGACCTGCCATCACTGCAATAAATTAACCAATCACACAAATCCCAAGTCGCTACTAATCCCTCCTTGATACCATGATCCTCTGATCAGCTGAAGGAGGTGAAGAAGAAAGTGGCTTGTGACACTCAGCCTTCTCCTCCTCGCTCCCGGTTTCCCCGTGTAAACAACAAGCTAATGATATCACGGCTGACCATTTCACCACCACCGGCTACTCTTAAACCGCTTCACGGTCAGGGCAGGTGAAATCGATACGGACCTCGGTTGGGAATGATTATTTTCCTCATCACAAGCCCTCTCCCCCCGATCCCCTTTTCGCTCCCTCCAACAAGGTCACCGCCTGGCACTGCATCCGTCTTGATCCCACAGCTGCAGGATTTAGACAACTGAGAGATCAAAACCACTCAGTCTGAATATATCAAGACATTCCCTGAATTCCTACGGCTCCCACCTGGTGTGAACGCAGCACTGTTCTAAAAAAAAAAACAAGACAGGCTTAAATGAATTTAAACGTGTCGTGAAATGTGTCCTGTGTTGACGTAGGAAATTCTAAGACTCGGAAAGAGGAGGGCAATGTGATTCAATTTGACAGCGAAGCACTAAAATGTGTTATGTTGGGGGAAAAATATCGAGATATCAGCATCATCCATAAGGACACATTCTGTGTATTGTGGCTCTATGCTCTTGATCAGACTCATCAGATTTATTTAGATACTTTTCCTTCATAAGGTTGACCTAATAACTCAGGATTTCTGCAGGTTTCACCAACTCACATTTAAGGCTTTTTAAGACCATTACGAATTAAATATAGGACATCTATCATGAGAGAAATGTACAAAGAAAGCTACATATATTACATAGTAATGCTAAGATATTTTTTTTTTTAGCAAAAAGCACGTAACATTGTATGGGTTAGAAACAAAAGCGGGCCAACCCACTTTCCCATGGTAGATTGAAAAAAAAAATACTAACTAGCTAGCAAGCAACTGGTTCCTGGTAAACCTCATATCAAAGACTATAATGAAGATGTTTGCACACGACTAAAACATTTGCTTGACAGAAAAGTTCCACGAGAAAAATAAACTTCATAGAAAATATGAGACTAAATAGTCCACACCAAAGTGAATTGAGAATTGGTCACAATGTGTAGATAAAAATGAAGTAAATCTAGCATCCATTGCAACACATATTGTTTTTACAGAAGAGTAAGAATGGCAACATCTTCAGATATGGTTGCGAGATTTATCCCCCGTCGTTTATTTGAAAAAGTGTCATTTGATCTGAGAACTTCTTAAATCTAGAAGCAAAGAAACATTGATTTTGCATTAAGACGCCCGCCTTCCTTCAGACCTTCACAATAAGAGCTTTACGCAAATAAAATCCTCTCTAAACTTAAAGTGTTTCAAGCCTAATTTGAGCTGTTTACAATAACCTCTCTGCTCAGAATATGCAACACTTCAGATAATATGTGTGTGTAAATGTCTGCCAATATCTGTTATAAAATTATGAAAACTGTTTCTTACTGAAACTAATAATATTCTTAATAACATTCTGCTGAAGTTAAACTGATAACCTGAGCTGAATTTGCACTTGATAATCTTGACACAAAATGTCCGTGCTGTATATTACCTATTAAGTGAATTACACTTTAGGTATGACAGTGCATTTAATTAATATGAACTGCTGTAAAAGATGTCAAAAGGTGTCAATATTTAGCAAAAATCAAAAATGATGTCATGTCTGTGATTTTACTGTAAAAACGAATAACGATGTTATTGTTGCCATGTTGCAACACTCAAGTCCTGTTTTAGAGATGAACAAGAACACACACAACCACCCCTACACCCCCACACTACACACACACACACACACACAGAGCGATGTATGAGGAATGTCTAGTTTCTATGTTTTCTGTTTCTAACATGGGAGAGAGGATAAAGGATTTGTACCTGTTCTACCAGTCAGTTTACAGCAGACAGCACACTCACACCTTGATAACGTCCGTTGCAATTAGTTGTTCAGTGCGATGAAACAAATTGCATGTGGTCAACTGGAAATTTCATTAAGGGAGATTTTCCTCTAGCCCTTGTTATCGCTCTGCGTATTAATATTTTCTTTAGCCTCAAGGATGGATGAATTGCAGAGGTCTTTTTTTTTTCTTAAATTAAAAAAAAAAAGAAAAAAGGCTAGGCCAACCCCGTAGACTGTAAAACGACAATCCAAGTAGTGTAAATCCTAACTAGGTTTCTGAAATAACAACATCCTAACTACAGTGGCAAAATGCCTGCCTCTTCCTTTGAGTCACTTCCTCCTCTTTTCTTTTTTTTGTTTAAACGACAGTGGATACATCTGCCGAAATGAAAAGATAGCTACGCTCTGCCTTCGTCCCGTTTTTCTCCACCCCCCCCAAACCCACCTCCCTTGCTACCTCTCTTCCTCTCTCTAAGGCTAGAGCATCTGCTATTGGGGAGACTAAATAACAGAAATATGCAGGAATCGCACACTAATTCCCTTCAGAGATAGATCTTGGCTGGTGCCCTGTCATAAATCAGAGAATTTTCGATATGAAATGAGGCAAGCTGCTCTAATCATTTCTGCATTTCAAATTGGATCACTGGCTCAATCGCTTGGCTTTTTAAACTGCTTGCCTAAGAGCAAATGTGAGGTGGGAGATAATTCAGCTGAAATCTCTGCCTGCTCTGTGCTGCAGTTAGTTTACTGCTTGACTGAAAGAGAATGTGTTTTTTTCTCCCCCCCCCAACCCCCTTTCTTACCCTCTTCCTCCATCTCTCTCTCTTTCTTTCTTCCCTCAGCCCCATCTTTCCCTTTTCAACTTTGTTAAATTGACTTTTCATTTTAAAATCGATTAAACTGAGAGAGAGTCACCGCTGTTCCCGGAATCTTTAAAGGGACACCCATCACATGTGCCTTTATTTGGCTGCTGCTATCATGGTGCCGCTATGAGCGGTAAATATTTTCTCATTTAAATCACCTTTTATCCTGCTGACTGGACTGTAAGCATCAAAGTTCATGTGCTGCATTCGCTATTGCTTATTTCGCTCCATTGAAATGCACACAGTGCTTGTATTTGTGGCGACTACGGGTGGCGTGGCGCGTTTTCTGTATGTTGGGCCGGGTTTTTTTTTTTTTTTTTTCTCGTAGCGTAATGAAGCGGACTGATGACAGGCCGTTTGGGTTGTTGATTTAGAAGCGGTGCTTAATTGTAAATAGCACAGCCCAACATTATGTTGTCCTGAATCAGGCGCCAACTGAACTGGAGAAGTAACTCTAAACCCTAACAGCTTATTTAAAAGGTAATGAACCCCCTTCTTTCTTCACTCTCCTACATTTACTTTCTATTAAGTTGAACTGTAGAAATAACTATGCAGAGAGTATAAAAACTCTACGAATGCCAGGTTTGAAAAATGAATAGAAGATGAATTATGCATTATTCAACTGAAAAGCATCTGCTATGGAGGGAAAAGACAAAAAAAGAACAAGATGTAATAACCTGGCTGCATCGTGTTGCACACGATGCTGCAGCACATTCTTCTTAGGAACACAGCAGCCATCAATTACAGAGAAATTTGTTTAATCTGAATTAAAGTCAAGCTGTCCTAAAAGGACTTTATTTTTAATTTGTTCTTTCACACACTTTAGCTAGAACCAGTATTCGCAGAGAAATTAGTAAAGGATAAACGGTATCTCATTGTACAAACGTATCAGTCAGGAGAAATGCTTGGAAAAATATCCATTCTGGAAGTGAAGAGATTCGTCAATAATTGGGGAAAGTATGAGAAGATGGCAACAAAACGTTTCTCCATAACTGACAGAAACAACCTAAGTGGAAGCTGATCTGAGAGGATGCACTGCAAAAACACACAATCGTACAAAGTGCTTTTGGTCCAGTTTTTAGTGTTAATATTTATGAAATTAGACAAACCTAACTTACAAATAACTTTTCAGGAACAAATAGGAGTTTGTTTTAAATGAATAATCCTTTAATATTAATAAGTGAAATAATCTGCCAGTGGACTCAGCTCGTCTAAGCATCTGTCAAAATGAACTCTCTACACCAAAAATGTATAGTTTTGGAGAAACCATGGCAGATTCTTGAACTAAATCGGACATAAAAACACCTGAAGAGGTATGAGGACGGGAAATGGTGTCACAATCTGATAGATTTGTAGAACTTTAGCAAGACAGAGCAGAAAAATGCTCTGCCATGCTAGACGCTCCCAAAGACTGAATCCTGAAATTGAATAAAAAAGTTGCTTAATCAAGTTTCACAGTCTTTTTTAATATTAACCTCCAAACAGACTTGTTTTTCCGTTGAATTGTACAGAATATACGTCAGACTAAACGGTGGAAATCTATTGCTCTCCCCCCTCCCCCCTTTCTTCCGCTGCAAAAATCTGGCCTAAAGCGGAGGTGGGCAAACTTTTTATGTTCACTGTATTTCATTTCCACCTTCCTAAGGCATTCAGTTTCAATATACCCACCTTCCTCTGTGAAAGCAAACTCTACAACTAAAGGCGTGTGTATTGCTGTAACTATCTAAAAGCGCCTATGTCCTGACGACTATTTGAAGTCGTAAACAAGTGAACGTCATATTTGTAATGCATGTGCTCCAGGACTTAATCGTGTCTTGGAGGTAGAGCACACACACACAGGTAGAGTGTGTTTGGCTTCGGTCAGGGGGACCAAACACAGCCCTGTCGCTTCACTACTCACTATTTGAATTACTCCAAATTTCCCATTTCAATTCCTTTTGGGAAGAACTTGTTTGATCTTCGGCGCACAAGTCGAGTCTGACTCCCGAGCGGCAGGAAGCCGCGTGTGGAGAACATAATAGAGAACCCCAAGTTGGTAATGTTCACCTGCATGGATATTACCATGGCCCCTGGGGGTCAAGGTGGCAGGTGGCATATTCTCTGGACAGATCGTCCCCTTTTTTTTCTCCTTTTTTTTTCTTTCCTCCTGCTTGGAATAAACACGCAGGCTTTGGGATTTCTTCAAAGAGGAAGAAATGGAAACTCAGGAGCCAATCAGTCAATGGGGTCACAACAAATCCCTGCTCTCATAACCACGCATGGAAGACTAGGATCAGTCAGAGGCAGTAAATAAAGACAAACAATAAAGTAGAAGGCATGATGCTTGAATAAAGCCTCCGACTTAAGATAAACCTTGGTGCCCCCCTTTAGGTATTGGATTTTAATATTCTTTTGAACTCCCTGCTCTTCACTTGCAGAGTTAGAAATTTCAGGATGCTTTAAAAAGGCCTCTAGTGTGTGTGATTTTTTTATTATGGAAGATTCACGCCCAGTTTATACATTGCAATGTGACAAAGAGTTCAAAATGGCACCGAGTTAACTGCAGTTTAAAGTGCAACAGATTGAAACGTGACTGGAGATTAAGACAAAAGAGAGGAAACGGGAAAAGTTGGAACTGCGTTCTAACCACGGACAGAACCGGCGAGTTGCTGTTTGATATCTGCACCACCTAACCACCTTCTATAGTTTGATCCCTGCGTGCACTTCAGAGAAATGGGGTCTTATTAAATCCGCTGCATAAAAGAAACCTCGCAATATTTACACCAAGTTAAGTAAATAAGATAAAGATGGTGAACTTGGCCCTCGCCGAATGAATTAGACTTGAACTTTCTTATCAGAGGCTCAGCACACGCACCGTTAAAAGATGGGTTTCTCGAGCTGGAAATGGTCTTTGTTACCCAATTAGTCTGCAGACAAACCCGTGGTATAATATTCCTCTTTCGACAGCCTCGCACAAATCCATCTAATGAGGCGCTGTTGGACCACCAAGGAGAGGGAACAGACACTCTCCAGACCTTCATCTGGCTTTAACAACGATCAGATTACTTATCTCTGTCGCGGACCTCCTCTTTTTTTTGTTTTTGTCAGAAGACTGGATTTCTTCTGCTTGATTGTTCATCCGTCTAGAGACATTTGGACTGGGCCTTTGTCTTTGGTTGACCCTGAGCCAACAAGGCTGGAAAAATTAAAGGCGTTAAGGCAAGGTTAGGGGACAGGGAAGACTTATCAAGGTCTACCAGCAGGGGTTTGCATCCCTGTAGGGTGCCCATCCTTTTTGGAAGAGGGAGCTAAGCCTCTGCTATTTTCCACTTTCCTCTTGGCCAGTGTGACCAGAAGGAGAGGGTCGAGCAAACCTCTTTAATTTCTAATAGTGACCTGCAGAGAACGGCTGGATGTAAAGAAGAAAAAAAAAACATCCGAGTGCCTTACTGCGATCCGTTTCCCACAAACAGCTAAATTAGAAGGTTGCTTTTTCAAGGTCTGCTGTCCTCGTCTTCCTTTAAACATTTTTTTCAGTGTTCACTTTTGCACTGGCACACACCAGGCGGCCATCAGGGACTTGCAAATGAAAACAAGGAGAATTATGTCCAGCTCTTCTCAAGAAACTTGTTTCAACATAGTATCCCAAATTACAGCCATGACAGTGACAGATGGCAAAGCAGCTGGCACCACTCAACTTCGTTTCTCTTTTCCTTTCTTTTAGCTCCTTCCCTCTTATTCCCTCCTCTTGCACCTTTGCTGCACTGGAGGGTCTGTTGTGTACTGAAGTGGTGGATGATCGTTCATTTGGGAAGACATATTGCGTGGTTGTAAAACAAGGCGATACGCGTGAAGCCGGGGACTTCTCGGCTTCGCTATTGTGGCCTTAAAGGCATTCTGTAAAGACAGAGACGGAGCTTTGCTTACTCGTTGGCTGCGTTAAAGCTCAGCAGATCACAGTTAAAGAAGAATCTCAACCAAATCTTCCACAAAACAGTTGTCTGAATTCATAAAACTCCTGCAATAAATATGTGAGTCTAATGCCAGCCCAAACAGATCTCTTGTTCTTGAGCGCTCATGTTTATATCGAGCTGTTGTTGAGTGGTTTAAACTTCAAGAAGCTTCAAGAAGCTTAGTTTAGACAGTAAATCCCTGAACTTGAGCTCTTACTTAACCCTGATGGACTGAAAACCATCGAGACGGAAAGATCCAGTCTGTCTGAGTCCACTAGTGCATTCATAGAAAACAACACTTGTACTTTTTAAAAGTGATTGGAGTTTTTCCAATTTTTTTGAAGAGTTGAGTAGAAACACATTGCCCCTCCCCCACCTGCTGCTACACACTAATGCCCAGCAGGCTTAAAATAGGGAACTACACCTTTTCCTTCACTTGCAGGAGGCACAAATTTGGCTGTTTGGGAATCATGCATGATTTTTTGCAACATTTTGCATAGTTGTAACTTTTCTGCTTAGAGTAATTACATCATATTCTGTATTTTTGTTCTGCAATTTCACATGATTATCATGATATTTTTATCCAAGGTTATCAATCTCCTGTAGGGTTATGTCTAGTGTTGCCCCAAGTGATTTAATCCTAAAAAATAAAAGGTTTTTTTGTCTCCCCAACACAATGTAGCTGTACAATAAGCAGAAAGGTCCAGATTCTGTGTAACATAGAAAATTACAGGGTGGAAGTGGAAGAAGTCTGCATATTCTATACCTGAAACACTAATTAGAGCATAGAGCATAAATACATCTATATTCAGCAAATGAGAATATGTGTTCTGATGAGGGTCATTTTTCAGATTAAGAGCCATTTTTTTTAATGCAACAACCTTGAAGCAGATTTTAAAAAGACTCTTCATTAAGCCCACATTTTTTGTATAATTATTATTTTTTTATTTGTCTGATGTAACATCCTAATCTTAAGTGTCATGTTTTTTCAATGGCTGTAAGCAGGAAATCATCACATTAACAGAAATAACATCCCTGCATATCTGATTAATCTGCATTATGTGTTTCCGGTGAACTGAGTTATTAAAAAAAATAAACTTTTCGACAATATTCTAATTTAACAAAGGGGATTGCATATTATACATATACTAGGCTACAAAATGCCAAAGTTTTAGTTTCTTAAATCATAAATGACTATGAATAACTAGCATTATAACATCTAGTGTGCAGCACGAGGTTGAACACTTCCAAGGGAAATATTGTTTTATTAGTAATAAAGTAGACTAAGACATATTTCAGAAAGGTCTTTTGACAAACCATCATAACTTGCAGTTTTATGTCTTTTACATCAGGAAAAAATGTTCACGTTAATTACTAGATGTTTGAATAACTCTGAAAAATGTAATTTACTGCAAAAATTTATAGTACAAGCCAAATCATATTATCACTGCCAGCATTATCCAAACATCTTAGTAATCTTAGAGATATTAGTGAGTCATACTTCAATGAATTATTGGATTCATGTTATGATTGGTACAACTGTGGGAGCCCAATGAGACTTACATTAGCAGTCTAATAACTCCTACGACAGCCACAGTACACTTCAGCCATCATTTATGTGCTAAATCCGATGTTATCAAGCTTGATAACATCGGATTTAAATCTAAAAAAAAAGTGACAAACTATAAAGTGAAACGACAAATGATCGCCTCCTTTGTGTTTGTGACGTGATAAAGTCGCTGCATGCTGGGCTTCTTCAGGAAACCATGCAGCCATTACTGTACAGTGAGCACAAAGCAAATCAGTGGGTCCTGTTCAGCTTATCAGGGCACCTGCCATATCAGTTTGGGTAGTTGTGTTGTGATGTAAGGACAGCAAAATGTCAGGTTCACTTGTAGATCAAGTCAACCATGTTTTATCTGTCGAACAGCGAGGCTCAGCTGCAGCCGGAACAGGTTGGGCTGGCTGACTGTTTCATGGCTAATGTGTGGAGCAGTGGGCGGCTGTGACTTCCAGCTATGAACACAGAAACTTTAAAGATGTGGGGCTGGGAAAAAAAATGTCAAAAACAGCAACATGTTTCTTTTTCTTCTCCCTTTTATGTTTGACTCACACACTGTTGTCGATATTATGTGTTCAAAACCCCAAAACATAAAGTCTGCTTCATATTCCCCGTCTTTTTTTCCATGTGGAGTCACGAAAGCCATCGACAGCCCAATCGATAAAAATCTCAGGGACACCACTGAGTGTGGGAACGCGGGCCAGATAATTACCATTTTACCCATCTGAAGAGACCCCGGCTCTGATATTGGTTTAAGCCCAAGAAATAATTGATGCATGCAATCACAAATTGGTTCTCCGCCTAAAATTTGGGCCCATTATTTCATTAGACGGAGCCGCGTTCGGCTTGCCAAAATTATTTGTGTGTCCAACACAGAAAATTTAAATCCTGTTAGTTGTGATAATGTCGAGCGTTTTCGAACCATATCCAAGACGGTGTGACTTTCATGTGCAAAAGCAAAGGCCACGTTTAAATGCAAATATAAAGGAAATGCATATACCTCAGCCTTGTTCTTATTTAAAGTTTATTTGTTTGTTTTGTTTTTTTTGTATATTTGATGAATATGTGTGTGTGTGTGCATGATTTAGCAGCTATGCTACAGAGAGGTCCTATCCTGGGGTGCCTTCTTGCATATGTAATTGGATGTTACTGTAAATAATTGCCTGGGCATGTGCCAGTGTGATGATGGTTTATGATTTGTGTGTGTGTGTGCGTGCAATCTTTCTGTATGTTTGTCTGTCTCTGTATGTACTCTGTGTGTGTGTGAGAGCACATCTGCCCCATCCGTACTCCACTCTCAAGTCCCACTGATTCTCCTTTCCAGCCATGTTGAATCCTCTTTTCCTTATCAGGCGAGCCCAGGCCTGCATCAGGCTCTCCTTGCTATGACAGAGGCTACAACAATAGGCCTGCGATACCGCTGCTTAGCGCTGCGTTTCGGAGGGGAAACCTGCCACGGGCGCAGATTAACTACAACACACACACACGCACACCCCTACACGCACACATACACAAAATAGATTGCAGCCTCCAAAACAAAACATTTTTCAGAATGCCTCCTCTTGATTAATGAAGCAATGACAAGAAGAAAAATATAATTTCTGAAACAGAAAAATCTGCCACCACTTGTTAAAGTTTAGGGGTAGCTAACAATAAACATAGCGGAGGGAGAGGGTGGGCACAAGGGGGCTGAGATAAATAGCGTGAGTGATGGGGCTGAATAATTTCCGAAGCGTTTCCCGGGCCCATATTCCTAGGCTTGTACAAAATTACACAATAATCAAACCTACGTTGGTTTGACAGCGCGCGCCTCTGTCTCTCTGTCCCAGGTGAAAATCGGGACAGTATCTTGACATTTTTGCTCTTCTGTAGTCTAAGAGCCGAAGCTCTCTGTTCGCAGCCAAGAGCATCAGACGCCGCTCCTTCCCTCCCACTCGCCATCCGCTTTCACGAGCGACTGAGACCGAAAACACGTGGCAAGATGTGAAAACACAGCATGTGTGTGCAGGGGTGTGTGGGGGGGTGTGTGTGTGTGTGTGTGTGCGTGTACGCAGAAAATGTAGAAGGCACACCTGGTTCTGATTCACATTGCAGCAGAATACCTGATCCTGCGTCAGTGTGAGACTGAACTCTGGGCAGATTTCAACAGAAAATGACGGCTTGATTTTCTTTAGGTGAAGCAAATTCCTATTTTAAATGAATATTTCAACAAATGTTTTGAGATAACGTTAAAATTCACCCTACAGAATTTCAGTTGCGATATGATGTGTGAATCTTGGACACTACTGTCAAAATCTGCGAAGGGTTAATTGATGTTCCAGTTTGGGCAAAAACCAAACGTCCCAACAAGATCTGGTGTCAAACTGGAAAAAAAAAAAAAAAATCCTTTTAATAAATTTTAGTAAGATACCAGCAAGCAGTTGCCCTTTCCTTAAAAATGTGAACAAAACTTTGTCTATATTCCGCTAATCTTGAAAACACACAGTATCACGATTGCTGTGTTTCACGATTGCTGTGTTTCCATGAAATATAAAAAAAGGTATTAAAATCACATGTGAATAAGTTTGTTCACAATAAGTCATAAAAACATGCAGCGTCATCATCCTCTAACTACTTCCTGTTGTCGTTTTCTTCATGTTTTGTGCCAGTGGAAACATTTGGTTTGCTGATCATGTGACTTGTGTGACATGAAAAAAAAAATTTCCATTGGAATTTTGTGAAATAAACAAATTTAATAGGGCGAAAAAAAGAAAAAAAAATCCATAGCACCAAAACGATTTTTCAACAAAAAATTAGTTATTTTGAAATTGCTGTGTTTCCATAAAGTAAATTAATCCCAAAATGTTAAATTGTGCAATTCTATGGTCAATGGAGACACAGCTACTGACTAGTGTTTTCTCTGCTTGTACGGACAATCAAACAACACAGCGTTACCCCACCCCCACCTGTTTCTGCACATTGTTGACGGAAAGAAGGTTGGTATAATTTCATAAACTAACTAAAACAAAAAACATAATCTCAACTACAGCTAAGCTAATATAGCGCAAACTATATTTTAATATCTATAAAATTATGTATAGTATGTATTTTAACATGCAGACATTTGAGAAACATCTAGAAAACATTTAGTAAAGGTTTTAGTGGAAATTTCTATTCAAAAAATGTATTCCCGTCTAATATACGAGTGTTTTTTTGTGCAATTAGTCAACAACATGCTCAGGTAGCTGGCATGCAGTCAGCAAAGTAAAAATGCAACTTCCCAAGAGTATTGATTTGAATTGCTTTACCTTAATAAGAGTGATTGGTAGAGCTCATTTTGTTTATCACAAATACTTCTAAACTGCCAAATTTTAGTGTCTAAAAGCAAAGGGAACTGTGTTGGCCACAGGTGGCCTTCTTTAAGCCAGCTGTGTGTAGCAGCATTTGTCCCTCTGTGCTCCATCAAGCCAGAAATAAAAACTTTGGTCGGTCGGGGGACTTCCGGAAGCAAATGGAGTAGACGGACGCGTCAGAGCCTCTCTCCCACCTTAATTTCAAAATATTCCGTTCAAAA
>CAEFZY010001845.1:0-15169 GCA_903066815.1 Brachyrhaphis roseni
GGAGGAGGTAATTAAGCCATTTCATTCCAGCGGTTTTGTACCTGTGGCACATCTAAAAACTGCAGGACACCGGCCCTTGAGGACTGGAGTTTGACATCCCTGGTTTAAGTTATTCCACACCATACAAGACTAATCCATTTGAGGAGTCACAAAGGTGATCAGTGTCTGTAATTACCCAATTTATTCAAACATTTTATATGCAAAATTATGTGAATAAAATCGGACACCCCATATTTCATTCCCTATCAACAAACATTGATGACTAATCTCTGAAAAAGAACGCTTGATTGCACTTAAATTACAAAAAAAAAGCATGATATGCTTATCTGAGAAAAAAGTCAAACAAAAAATATGTCTTACAGCTAAGCAAAAAAGTTAGTGCACCCTTGCCTCAAATAATCTCACTTCTGTTGATTATAATAGCTTCTTTGAGAAGTTTGCCTGGTGGCCATGTGCCAGTCTCTGATGTCGGGTGCAGGGAAACGTTTCTCCTCTCTTTACTTTCAGCCGTGAGATGTTACATCTACAGCCTGTTTCAAGTCACACCACAACATCCCAAAAGGATGAAGATCTCAGCTTTGACTCAGCCCAGCACTCGCCATTTCTTAATTCTCAGTTCTTGGTGGATTTGCCGGGATGCTTTGGCTCGCTGTCACCTTGCAGAATCCAGTTCTGGTTCAGCCGTGGTTTATACTCTTACGGAAACTCTCATATTTTCGTGCTACCCTGCAAAATTGATGGTGGATACTGTGATTGTGAGCTGCTGTTGCATAAAGGCATTCCCAAACCATGATACCTCCACCTCTGTGCTTTACAGTTGACATGAGATTTCTTCTCCTTGGTTGCTGTTTATGACAATATTTATTGCACACATTTTATAAATGTGTGATTTTTATGAACTCTATTCATTTACGTCTAATTAATTACTTTTTATAATCTACTTGTACTACTCGTGTGCCTTGAAGTTTCCCCCGTGGGGATAAATAAAATTATTCAAATATGGATTGGACACAACCTCTGTTCACGTCTCCAGATGGTTGACCTTTGATGACCTCTGGAAACTTTTTCCTTAAAATGATGTCGGCACAAACAAAAATATTTGCCGAGCAAACATAGCACAAGCATTTGACAACAATTTTGTTTAATTTTGGTAAAGTTTGGTTGACCTTTTGACCTTTAAACTGGAATTAATGTCTTCAAAACAAAAGCTGCACAAGTGAAACTTTCATCAGCACAAACGTAGCAGAGTTGATTGTCACAGATTGTGTTTGAGTTCGTAAAAGAGAGGGGACTGCTTGACCTTTCATAACCTTTAGAAACGTTTATTAAAACCTTTAAAGCGATAGCGGCACAAATTAAACTTTTGGCTGCGCAAAACAACAGAAAGAGCGTACAAACGTTTGACACCGGTCTCATCTGATTTGATAGATGCTGCCATGTTGTTTCGCCAGTTCAATTTGGAATAATTGTGGGGGTGTCCTAATTTATTCCGCACCATAGATTGTAATTTATTTTTTTAGTTACATCTTAGAAATACACAAATAAACTCTTTACTTCAGTTTAAGTAAACGTCTGATTTACTTCACTCATTTGAATTTCTTTCAAATGATTGAAAGGAATTCAATTATTTGAATTTCTTTCCGTAATCCACTTCCTCCATTCTTCTTCTTCTTATTATTATTATTATTATTATTATTATTATTATTATTATTGTCGTCACCGTTCTGGTTACAGACGCTCTCAGTGAACCATTTCTACATTTCCATGTGTCAAAATGTGCCAAAAATCACACGACTGACCTCCTCCAGGACTCCCTGAAGCGGGACGACGGCCAGGTGGAGCGGCTGGACACGGACCTGCAGGCCCAGGTGAAGAAGCTGGTGGTGGCTCTGAAGGAGATGACCAAGAGGGAAAGGCAGCAGATTGTAGAGCGGGTGCACCAAGACTGCACCAAAGTGAGAGACGACATGAGCCAGACGGTGCACATTCAGCGCTACCTGAACCTGCTGCTGGCAGAGACGGACCCTTTCCTGCTCATCTGGGTAAGACTCTTCCAGCTACTCAGTGCAACAGTGGGAATCGGCTTAAAAGCATGGCATAAGATCTTTACATTCAAAAACACGAGTAAAACCACTTGAAAGCATTAAATGGGAGAGATGGGTGATACTACATATTTTGGTATTGAGCCAAGACCAGGAAATACAGAGCCAGTATCGGTAACACTGGTACTTTTTCTTTAGGTTTGATGTATCATCAAACCTCTGACTTGTACGTGTTTTTGTGGTTTTTCTTTAAAATTATTTACCCAGGATAGCATCTGGACAAAGTTTATAGGTATATACGAAATACTTTAATAACGCACTAACATAATTTGTGTGCATTTTTACTCAATGTACAAATTGCAAAAAATATATAATTTGAGAGGAAATCGAAACGAAATATTTTTTTAGGAAGAGTTGAGAAACCACAGCACAAAAATAAAACAAAATCTCAAAAGGTCAAAGTATCGATTTTATGACACTTGTATGGATTAATTTTACACCTCTATTAAATGGTTACTCATTTAATTTTGGTTTGCAGGAAAAATTTTATGATGCATGGGCTGTTCTGTTTTCTGCACTCTCAAAATTTCAGTATGGATGTTGTGGTGGAAGCATATAGTCCTTGGCACAACCTGTAGTAGGGATTGGTTGCATCAGAATCAGAATCAGGAGTAGGAACACTGGCCGCCTGCCAAAAATACAATATTGTCACAACCACACCGGCCCGGCAAACCGCAAAACAATTTATTAGCCATGTAGCTACTATACCTGGCTTCCTGCCGCTTCTCCAGCTGAAGCCAGAGTGATGTTACCAAACAGCTGAAGCGAACAATCCTCACTCTTCATAATAATAAATGTTGGGCTGCCTTGCATTTGCACTCTGTTCGGAAGAGGAGGTGCGCACACCTCCAAATTGTGCATGTTAGCTGGATGCTCAGAGACAGCGGGAAATTGTGAATTTTTCAGGCTGAAGTTGAAATGCAACAGATGCTTCGATGACGTCCCTGGAGAAGCCCCGGCGTCATAATTAGTGATGACGAGAAGGAGGAGAAGAAGACGCAAGTAGTGATTCACTGGGTTTATGACGGGTTTAAAAACAGACAGCCATAAAAAACAAACCCCACTCCAAGCTTCAGAGCTTCTGTTTGATCAACTCACAGCGATCAGTGAAAAATACACACATTTTGGATCATTTGTGTGTGAGCCAAGATATATACAGCGCCAGATTTAAATGATGGGAGGCAAAGGAAGAGTACAGAATAGCTCTTACCTGCATCCGCTCAGCTGGTGAAATATCGACAGTGAATGCTCCTCCACAAGGCTGAGCCAATCCATGTCCAGTGGATATAAATCATTTACACAACCCTGGTAAGACGTAAGGTATCTCTGATTTAAAATGTCACTTTTTCCACAAATCTGTTGGAGGGAAATTAAAAAAAAAAAAAAACTAAAAGAAATGGCAATAACCTGACCACATACGTTCACACACTCTTTGACTTTCCAAAACCATCCTCTGTTTAAAGTTCAGAATCGAGACGGACAGGGTCAACACTATGCCAGTTTAACCATCTCACATGGATTTCTCTGGCATTTTTCGCTTTTAACTAAAGCCATAGTTTTCAAAGAAGAGTCATTAGAAGAAGTTAAAAAGAAAAAAAAACTTCAAAACTGTTTATCTGGGAAGGTTTGGATGTCAGAACTTAATGATTATAGTCAAGCCTAAAATTATTCAGTAAATGTAAAAGAACCTTTAAGAGTACGTCCAGCCAAATGAAACTTGTTTATAAAACTTTTTGTGTTCATCTGAGTCTGCTCATAGGCTTTACCTTTTCTTAAAATTAGGTGAATACAGCTAAAAAATAATGTATGTCCTGAAGTGAAATTTATGTTTGTGCTTTAGCTTTTAAAATGATAAAAATTAACCCGAAATATACAGAAGTGGTGTTAAAATAACATATACAGTACTCCTTCTTTCATGCCCCTCAGTGGGTTAAGTACAAATTCAGCTGATTAAGTGATAATTGTAACGTCTTGGAATCATAATTTGCTGTAAAACAGAAGAATTGACATGCTCCAGTGCTCCTGTGAAGGTCAGTGCTGCCGTCCAATTGAAATGCTCCTCTAACACATCAAGAGACACAAACTAATGAATTACGAAAAGCTGCAAAGGTGATTGGAAAAATCATTATTTTATCATAATGACAGACTCTACTAAGGCCTTACAGAGAGGAAAGTGATTCTCCATCTTACTGAATCTGAGAGCTTTCTTATCTTATCTTATCTTATCTTATCTTATCTTATCTTATCTTATCTTATCTTATCTTATCTTATCTTATCTTATCTTTCACAATTTCTCAAATATTCTTGCTGAAAATGTAGTATACTATCTTCATGACTGTTTCATTTAATGAAAAAAAGACAAGAGACAGATACATGTTTCATGTGAATGAACAAAAAAAGTGACATTGAAGGATTTTTTTCTTTTTTTTCAGAGCAGATTCACATGAATCCTTGGGATTGTAATGTGTCACGTTTCTTTCTTCTGCCCTTTTCTTTTGCAGGCGTTTCAATCAGACGACACAAAGTAAGTCCAAATGAAGGATATTTTTTTGTTGTTTTTCTGTTAAACATGCTAGAGACGACATGTAAAATCTAGATCAGCTTGCTATAAAAACGTTAAATGTAATAATTATGTGTAAATTTGCTTATTCTGCACCATGTGGTGTGTTGCAGATTGCTAGCAGACCTGAACTGCCCACTTTTCCTCCCTGAGCCCATCTGTGTGGACAGGAAGCACATCCTGGAAGACGTAGAGGGCAAATATCGAGAGTTCATCACGTCCACCCTGCGCTGCCTCAGCGAGCTCAAGAGGGAGCTCTGTGAGTGGCTCCTTAGTTTCACCCATCGGCTTCAAAGACCAGCAACATTACTTATCTATGAGGAAATACTTTGACTTCAGGGAAATGTTTGCATTTTTATAACACATATCTACTAAATTTTACAAATTTATTCCCAGACATGATCTTTTTGGAAAAATTCTGTCATGAAAAATTATTTATTTATTTACTTTACTATTTTTTTTTTTTTTTTTACAAATGGTTACATTATAAGCACAACCCCAATGTATTTGTTTGTATTTTATGCAATAGACAATTTCAAAGTAGTGCATAATAGTGAAGTAGAAGGAAAAATATTTCTGGTTCTCAAACTTTTTTTTTTTTTTTTTTTTTTAACAAATACAGAATCTGAAAAGTGTGGCATGCTCATCCTCTGAACATATAAACATTGTGTAGAACCACCAATCACTGCAATTAAAGACACAAGTGTTTTGAAGGTATATTTCTTTGAAATTTGACTTACTGGATTCAAAGACAGTAAGTCAAGTACAAGCTCAGGTGAGCAACCTGAGACGTAGTCATCCTGTGGGCCTGATGGCATCAGGTCCAGATTTTACACCTTGGTGGCGAAGATATGTCCCAACTCCGTCACTATCCACAAAAATATAACAAATATAAAAGATAGTTCACCCAATTTTAGAGAGAAAAACACAGCACAGCTTTTTGAATAGCAAACTCCAGGTAAATTCAGCAGCTGTGCATTTTAATATCATACTCTTGACTTATATAAGAAATACAAACTTGCTCTCCCCAGGTCCAAATGAAGTTGCATGAAATTGTAACTTAATGGAGGAAGGCCTTCACGGAATATCTGAATTTAAATTAAGCTTACATTACGCACAGATAGACTCTATGTGCATATAAAGTGATTTCTGCGGTCGACTGGTTGCCTTAGATTTTTGCTTTGGGGTGTTGGATTAAAAACCTTGGAGGTTTTCCAGGACAACCCATTGCAAGGTCCACAGTGAGCTCTTCAAGGACAAACAAGTGTTAGAGAAAGTGTTTTAATTAAACTACCAGGAAACGATTCACTGTTTAACACAAGTCCGGATTTCTTGTGCAGTAAAAAGTAAACACCTTAAGCATTGGACTCTCTCCCTGCAGTAACCAGCCCTCTGTCCCTGGACACAAACTCTGCCCATCCTCTGCTGAGCATCTCTGACGACCTGCATTCAGTCACGCGTGTAAAGAGCCGGCTGCCCTGCGCCGCTCACCCCGAGCGGTTTGACCACTGGCCACAAGTCCTCACCGTCCAGACCTTCTCCTCTGGGACTCACTACTGGGAGCTGGAGGCTGAGGGATTCTGGGATGTCGCCGTCTGCTATCGGAGCATCGGACGGAAGGGGAAGGAAGGGAATGCTTTTGGAAACAACAAGGTAAAACTGTTGCCATGTTGTGATGGTGTAAAATGGACCTCTGTCTTCTCTCTATCAACCTGCTGTTACCTGAACACATGCACTGCTCCATCAGATACGACCAATCAGAGCCAGTAGGCGGGTCTCAGCGCTGTCAATCACCTTCATGTCTCTCTGCTGAGCTACAGCTGGTTATCCACAACATAGTCCACCATGAATGCTGTAGCGAATTAGCATGGCCACCGATGACAGCGGATAAACAGTTTTCCTGCAATGGCAAGATGCAGGAAAGCAGCGCGTACACTAAGTTGATTGACGGCGCCAAGACACTGCTTCTGGAAAAGTTAATGGAAGTCTATTGTAAGGGACTGTAATCATGAAATTACACAACTTGTGAAAAAAAAAAAAGACAAAATCTGAAAGGTGAAATAAATCTATGGAACCCAAAATGCAGGTCACCAGAGCCAGCACTCAAGGTTTACTTGATTCAACAGGACTTGGAAATATAGACTTCTGGTTTTCCTTTGCCTCATTCCTTTTAGGCGTTACTTCTTACTACGGGTGTAGATAAAGCTGATTTACCACCTTCTACCTCTCTTGATCTGTTCTGAAAGGACCAAAGATCAACTTGAATCTCCTGTTGCCGTGTTCATTTTAAATAAAGTCAGAAACGCGTTTAGAAGCCAAATTTGCTTTTCACACGTCTTGAAATGTAAAATACTGAGACGTCTCTCAGAGTTTCTGTCCAGTAATAGAAACAGCAAAGTCCTGAATGTTTATTTGGTTGCGTTGACGATTCGTCATTGAGTCGTTTGTCTGAGAACAGTGGTGCTATTCATCATGTTTGGACTGCAAATCTATGTAATTTTTCCCCCTGTTTTGTCCTTGTTTTGAGTCTTTGGTTAAAGCATTGCTATTGTATTCCCAGGTGTCATGGAGCCTGACGCAGCAGCACGACAAAAAGCTGTCCGCCTGGCACAACCGCAGGAAGACACGGCTCACATACCAAATGGTCGGCAATCGAGTCGCAGTTTCCGTGGACTACAGCTCCGGGACCGTCACCTTCTCTGAAGTGGGACCTTCCAACACCCTGATCCACCTCCACACTTTCTCCACCAGCTTCACCCAGCCTGTGTGTTTGGGCTTCGGACTCTATAAAGCTGAGCTCAAGAGCCGCATCTCTGTCGTCAAAGTGTGAGCAGGAGATCGACGCGACTGGGACTTTTGCCGTGAGCCACGCCTTTTTCCTGACTAGCTGTAATGGCGTTGTCCATGTTGATGGCGCATCAACATGGTCGCCTGCTTCAGAAATGCTTTCTAACAATGTGAAATGTGAGCACAGAAACCTGACGCTCATTAAAATAAAGAGAGAGGTCTGTTTTTAAGCAAATTTGAAGTATTCTTATCCATTTTTTATTATTTGCCTCTTATTAATAGGATACTCTCTCATTTCATTGAAGATTTATGTAAATTGAAACCTTGGATTTGAGAACACCTATTCAAAGAGAGCAAGATCTCATCGGAGAATTTTGTTTTTTGACAAAATCACACAGTTAATGAATCAACACATCCTATAAAATATAGCTTTAAAGAAAATTCAAGCACGGTAAAGGATCTATGATGTCATGGGCCGATTTCTCCTCCAAAAGCCCTGAAAACCTTGTGTGAGCGCATGGCAACATAAAGTCTTTCGGTGTAACTCAAATTAAGAAAAATAAATAATTTTTGACTTTTAATACAACACATTTTTCCACATCCTTAGCAGGGCTGCAGATCCTTGTGAAAGCTGCTGCATGTGTGAATTTCAACCAAAACGATTAAAGATGTCTCACTTCCGAGTCTTAAAGAAAAACTATTTTCCCTTATTTATTTGACAAATTCACACCTAGTAAGTAGTCTTCTGAATTTACAGCTTTGAAACCGCGCACTGTTTGGGACCATAGCTACCAGCCAAGCAAATCATTATTACTTTACCGGAAAGATTCATTATCCTTTCATCCTTTTTAGCCAACCTTCAACTCGAGTCATGTCTCTGCTCTTCCTGGAAACTAGGAGAAGAAGAAAAGAGAAGAACAACTGACACACTCTCCGCAACTTTGCTCTTTGAAGCTGAGCAGACTCCCAATCACCTTCCTTTATTCCTCTGTTGGGGTGAGTGGGTGGATGCAAGGTAAGAGGGTGAGGAAGAAGCAGATGAACAGAGGGGGTGGCTGAGAAGAGAAGGGAGGACAAACACACACACACACAGAAAGAGAGAGAGAGAGATCAGAGGATACTCCAGATCGGCGATCAGCTCGACTTGCAGCGCTGTGAGAGAATGTGACGGGAAGAGCTGGAAAACAAGGATTTTTCCCGCTTTGCCTGACTTCGGCTGGACAGATCCCGCAGGGTTTGCTGACATGGGACACAAGCTTCTTCAGCTGAAAACAGGTGATTGTCTAGGTTTTTTTTTACCATCTATTCTTTCAAGCAAATAGTCATTCTATTTAATGGTAAATATTCATAAACAACATTCTTTAAAACTGAGGTTCAATACAGGGGTTAGCCTCCCCAAAACAATGTTTCACTTCAGCCAGTCAGAAGAACAGAGGAGGATACAGAGCTGACCAAGTCCTGTTAGTGTGTGCAGCTACAGCATATGTTGAGATGGTGTTTTCGTGAAGGTGTGTGTGCTGAGGATGCGTGAGGGAGGGAGGGGGTCTCTGTGTAAAAGACAGATGGTCACTCAGTGGAGTTGTTCCCTTTCTCAGTCTCTCCTTCTGGGTCTCCCTGTCATCCCTCCAGAATCCTGCCTCATCACTTTTTTTTTGTCGTCCATCCTCTTTTCTTGCTTGTCTCATTTTATTTATTTATTTTTTGCTGAGGGAATACGAAACATCTTTTTGACTCTGTCCACACGCATGTCTCTTCACTCTTCACATTGCTCAAAAGTTACTTTCAGACCATCTCGCGGCTTGTTTCACCAGGTTCAGCCATGCCAATCTGGTCTGTCCACTTTGACCTCCTGATATTACCGAGCCTGCTGCTGCAGCTGCTCTTGTTGCTCTCGGCGCCCCTGGAAAGCGGCGCCCAGAATGACACGGAGCCCATCATCCTGGAGGGGAAGTGCCTGGTGGTGTGTGACTCCACGCCTTCGTCGGAGCCCGCTGGGAGCGCTCTGGGCATGTCCGTCCGCTCCGGCTCAGGACGGGTGGCCTTCTCGGCCAGCAGGCAGACCAACCACGAGCCGACAGACATGAGCAACCGCACCATGATCATCTACTTTGATAATGTGAGTAGCTTTGAAATATTCTTTAAGAAGGCATTTGTTGCAGGCCACCGAATTATATTTGTTTATCAAAATTTAATCAGTCTGTTAGTGGAAGGAGTAAATTGTTTTTTCCTAATCAGAGAGTCATGGTACTGCAGACTTTAGGGTGACTAAATGAGGTTCCAATGACGAAATTGGAATATTGAGAATATTGGAAAACTGAGCTATCACTTAAAGGGTTGATAATTAATCACACAGCAATATTGTAACAATGAATTAAGTAAAGAGCCACTATCAGCCCAGAAAAAAGCCTTATCAGAATACCAAACACTCAGAGTGTCACATGGCGCAGTGGTTAGAGCGCAAGCCCCGTACACGGTTGCTATAAAGATCACGTAAGAGTAAGAGTTCGATTCTTACTTGTTAGATTACTGTCATATAAAGGCCACTGGTGCTGAACAAACACCCTATTTTGCCCTGAATTGTTTTGTTTCACATCTCACTAACTGGAACTTGAAACTTCACAGGTTAGTCTGTGGTTCTGTCTTCTTGGTTCCTTGCTGACCCATTTTTAGAGCAAACAGAAGTGGCCCCAATGTGATCACATTAGGCGCTGATTACTAAATTGGGTGCTACATTACACAATTAATGCCGGAATAGGATCTATGATATTTTTCAGTACCACAAGTTAAGTTTTCAGGGAGAGATCATCTCCAAAATATAACTATAAATATTTCTGTCTGGAAAAAGTTTGTGCTCGAGGTCTACTAGGCACTAAGCAAGTAAGATCATTACTTTAAAGAGCATCACTGACAGGTTAAGACCTCCGGCAAACATCTTGGTCTGAGTGTAAAACTGTGCAAAAAGTTGGATTTCTGAAGTTTTGCATCTCTATGCATAACAATGATAAACACAGGAAGTTCCAGCGCTTGAAAGATGTGAAAGAAGATGAGTACTTTTGTTGTCCCACATCTACTAATATGAATGCACATCTGATTACATCCAGGCACTGAGGCTAAATGATAATGAGCCAAAGATTGAACATTTGGTCTGGGTGTGCTGCCCACAAAAATGTGAGATTATGCAGCACATTCAAAGCTTTTTTACAGTGCAAATGTAGAAGAGAGAATCAATAGCTTTGAGACCAAGGTCCAACTGAATATGTAATAAATAGTTACTGGAGTGACCTTGGAGAAGGCATGAATGTACGCTCCAGAAAGCTTTTAACAACAGCTTTCAACAGAAGGGTGAGCCCTTCTTCAAAATGTCTTTCTTTTCTCTGTCATACCTTGGACTCTCTTGACAATTTCCTTGCTCACATCGCCTACTTTGCCTGCATTTTCCCCCTTGAAATCTCTGCAGATTTTAGTCAACGTGGGCACTCACTTTGACCAAGAGAGCAGCGTCTTCGTCGCTCCACGGAGAGGAGTTTACAGCTTCAACTTCCATGTCGTGAAGGCCTACAACAGACAGACTATTCAGGTATGCTATTACCTTAATTCGAGCAGCTCCAGTTGAGGTTGTAGCTGCTTCGTGCGTTCTCCCTGATCCGCGTGTTTGATGTCTCTTAGGTCAGCCTGATGGTGAATGGCTGGCCGATGATTTCAGCGTTTGCGGGAGACCAAGACGTGACCAGAGAAGCAGCGACCAACGCAGGCCTGGTGATTCTGGAGAAGGGCGACAAGGCCTACCTCAGACTGGAGAGAGGGAACCTGATGGGAGGCTGGAAGTACTCCACCTTCTCTGGCTTCCTCGTCTTCCCCTTGTGAGACGGGTGGAATATGGAAGTGCTGGGTAACAGGAAAGGTGTGAGTGACGGGTATTACGGCGCTTTGCAAAAGTAGTTACACCTCTTGAACTTCTTGACATCACAAATCCGTTGTTCTTTAGAAAACATCTCAGGCTCGGTTAGGTTGGGTGGAGAGCATCTGCGAACATCATTTTCCAAGACATGCCCACTTTGACTGGGTCATTCTAACACATGATGGGGGCTTTTTTTTTATCTTACCAGAGTCCCTTCTTCCACATGCTTGTTGTTTCTCCTACATGACTTCTGGAAAACTGTAAAAAGTACTTCTTTTGATTCTCTTTCTTGCCACTATTCCATAAAATTCATATTGGTGGAGTTCATGGATGATGGTTGTCCAATCAATAGATTATCCAAACTGAACTGTGCATCTCTGCAGCTTCTTCTGGGTTACTGCTTACTTCTGGGTGACTGATCCTCTGCTTCACTTTAGGTTATCTTGGTAGGCTTAGAGTTGTGCCATTGTGTTTCCATTTCCAAATAATTGGTGGAACATTGCTCTGTGAGATGTTGAAAACCTGGGATATACTTTTATCAAAACTTCTCTACCCCTTTCTCCCTGACCTGTCTGCAGTGATGCACGTTCCCTAACAAACCCCTGAGGTTTTCTCAGAACAACATGGATTTATAATACTATTAAATAGCACTCAGTTGGACTGTCTAACTTCTAAAAGCAGCTAGCTGCATTGGATTTTATTGAAAACAAATCAAATTAAAGAAGGTTTATTTCCCTTCCACTTCACAACTATGCATCTCAAAAACAAACCCCACAAATGTAGACAGACGCTTCTTGTTGTAACCTTATAAAATGTGTAAAAGTTTGAGGTGTATGCTTTTGCAACGTGCTGTACATCCAATTTTAGGACTAAACAAATGAAGAAAACTATCTACAAAAAAGTTTCTGAAAATCTACAAACACTCTATGAAAATAATTTATTTTGTCTTTATGTGAAATATGTATTGTTTATTCAATATAATGATTGTGAAAAAGTATCTATTTGTGCTCTTGTGCTGACATAATGCCAAGCCTTAATTTTTGTTTATGTTAACAGCTAGCTGTGCTCCAAATATCCCGTCCAGCTTAAAAAAAAGTATTTTGTTTGAGTTTACTGTATGACTGTTTCTCCTCTGTCTATCTGTCAGCATCATACAAAAGATGTCTATTTAACAACAAATTTCTATAAAGAACAAAGCACTAAAAAAACCAAAATCACCTCAACTTGACTGTTTGCATGCAAAAAAGGATTTTATGAATCACTGCGACTGTGACTGTTTAATCTGCAAAAGCAAGGCAGATTTCCTCATGCCCTTTCAAGCTGCCGCGTTCGGCGGCAGCGGTTTGTAAATATAGCTCCCACCAGCCGAGCTGGCGTTGGCGTGGACCAGGCACACCAGCGTGGGACTCGGTATAAGTGCCGAGTGTGGCGGATGCTCCTTGCAGAGACACGGACAGATGGAGGCTTTGGCGAGCCTGCCGGCTCATCCCTGCAGGACATCCATGGATAAAGTGTGGCACACTGTCACATGAAGTCATTTACGCTTCCCTGGTTCAGAACCGCCGCTCTCGGTTTGTCTGTTTGTTTTTCCTTACACACGTCCTTACTAAAACAGTCATAAATACAGGACCAGATTTAGGGGTATTTGGTCCCCATGTGACCGAACTGCTCACAGAAGTTTCTTTTACACGTAGGCTACAAATTTCAATAGATTGATGGTTAAAGGGACAGCAAAATGTAAAAATTATTTTTGGGAGCTTAATATCATGTTATTCCCTTCATCAAAAACATACCTGGAGTGCTGCTTTGATTCTTTTATGTATGTTTGAGAAAGCCTTTAACTTCCTGTTGCCTAATCCCTTGCTGCTACAAAGCTCCGCCTATTTGCACAAAGCACCTCCTTGTAGCTCCAGTCTCCTGCCACTCACCTCCTCCAGACTAGTGGCAGCAGCAATTAGCAATCACCTGGTAGAACTGCACATTTGTGGAGCTAAATATGTGAACTATTTCTCAGTCCGGTTGTCCTGAAAACGTTTGTAAACAGCTTAACAGAGAAATGTTGCGATGACGTACTGAAGAACATTAAAAGAACAGCAGTTTCTTAAAGAGACAGATGCCCAATTTCAAGGCATCAAATTGTGAAGTCAAATATCTTTTAAGCCATGCTTGATATATGTACAGCATTTTTATAACAACCAGTGGTAACATACTTACTAGATTATACCATAAAATAGCCATATGTACCGGGAAAATACGTAATACAGCCCCTTTAGATACATCAGCTAGAAGGATTTTAGGCATTGTCCCCATGTAACATTGTTGTTCTAGAATTATCTATAGAAAAACCTCCTACTTATGGCATAATTTTATGTCTTCATCTGTACAAGAGAAAAGATATGCATGTCCAAAAATCCACTAGACAGGCTGCCGGCTGCTAAAATTAATTGCTGAAGAGCCTAAAAGTAGGTCTGTGCTCTAAACTGAGCTCCCATTGCAATTTTCTAAAAAAACAATGTCATCACACTTCAGGCACACTGCTCTGGTAAATAAGAGGAAGGGCAGCAGGGACATTTAACAAAGAATACCAAAAGGACTTCATTAATACAAAAACACTCAAACTGACCCAAAAGCATTATGATAGCTATATGTGACATTGTAAATACACCAGAAAAATCAGTATTAATCAAAACATAATCATTTTCAAAACCTTTCTTATTGATTGTCTTTATTAAAGCTTTTTATATGGGCTTGTTTTCAAGCTTTACTGCTTCGACAGTTTGAAGTGAGTCAGGACTCATCAGCCCTGACTATTTGATAAAATGCAAATAATGAAAGTTACTGATGAACAAAATCACTTTAGCAGCAAAGAGGAATGACCAGAATGCTAGTATAATTTTAAAGATCTTGTGGTTCGCTGAGGGTAAAGTGCTAATTGGGACAGGGTGTCTGTCATATTGATTAAATGGAGCAGAATGGTTGCTTTCAAGGAGTTTGGTGCATAAATTCGTTCCTCCTTGAACGGGTTTCATAAAAAACTGCTGTTAGTAAGATTGCACCCAAAACCAGGATTGGTGTTGCCACCAGTGCAAACACACCCTGCTCAAGGACAACAGAAAGAATGTATGATTTTAATTTTTTTTGTGCACGTACAGTTTGATGCTGGTTTGGTCTCAAGAATGGCAACAAAGAATCCAGATTTCTCTCTCTCAAAAAAACAAAAACAAAAATACATCAGCAACAGATTTCCATTCCACAAAGAGCACCAAGAATTAAGGGGGTAAAATCATTTTTTCCAATAAATCTCCCAGGGAAACTTGGATCAAGCCTGTTCCGAGATGAAAAAGTGCATGATGTTATGAACCCTGTGCCGTATGAACAGAGAATCACGATCCAAATTGAATAAACTTAACATAATCTCATTACATTAAAAAGAAACTCTTAAAAAAAGATCTACACAGTAAATTACATTAAAGGTGGAATGAACAAATAACTATCTTCTCAGATTAATCTGACCTTTCATAAAAGAAACTCTAGCAAATGGCTGTTTTAGTGTCAGGGCACTAGAGGGCGCCAAAATCCCGTCTTGGATACCGGACTTGCTGCTGGACGCGCGAACATCATTTTGATACAACATGGAAAGCTTGTATATATTTGATATAATAATAATAACCAGAGCACGATGGGTAATCATGTGGTATGCGTTTACGGATCTAAAAAAGGTCAACAGCAACACCTCAGGAAATCTGCATTCAGATGATGGAGGCTGATAACCTGAGCTATGGCAAATGCAATAAAATGCTAATATATATATATATATATATA
>CAEFZY010001848.1:0-17282 GCA_903066815.1 Brachyrhaphis roseni
CCTCAAATCCTTTCTGACAGCGAGTAAAACAGCCGGCAAACACAACGCCAGCTCCCAGAGACACGCTTGTGAAAATGCGGCAGAGAAGAAAGCTATTTTATACCTTGTCAATTTCCCTCTTGTCTTTTTTTTTTTTCTTAATTAGGCACTTATTACCCTCTGAACAGGGTTGCTGGGATGCTGGGATGCTGTGAGATTCTGTCGCTGGAGATGCCAGGCAAATCTGACAAATCTGTTTATAGGGAACAAATCGTTTCATTCTGAGGTCACCTACTGCAAAGTTGCACAGCATGCAACTATTACTGTTATTTTTTAAATTATCTGTTATTCAAATTAGTAATACTTTATTTATCCCAAAGGGAATGTAACTTATATTATCCAAGTAGCTTCAAAGATTCGTTGTGGACGGTGATGCTTCGGCCCAGAAGGATTTTGGTAGCTGTCTATGACATGCTAACAGCTCCATTTCCAAGCTGCAGAGACAATATTAAACAGTGAAGTTTCCTGGATGACATCATCAGTTGTTTGGCTAGCACTGCTAATCCACTTCATTTGCTTTTGCTAGTCCTGGTTTAGAGCAGATAGATTTTGGAGAATCATAGCATGTGCTAGATGCTGCATATTTTGATTTCAATCCGATACCAAGTAAATACACGGCCCATATCACCTACACCAATACTGATACTGATACATTTTATTTAAGTTTGATATATCATCAAACTTCTGACCTTTATGTGTTTTTGTGCTTTTTTCCTCTGAAGGATTTTGTTCAGACCTAGGACAGAATTAGTTGTCTATAAGACATATATATTAATTACATTTGTGTGCATTTCTTCCTAAAGTGCAAAAAAAAAATTTTTTGAGAGCAAATCAAAATCTTTCTTAAGGTAGAGTTGAGAAACCATGATACAAAAACAAAAGGAAGTTACGACGTTAACTTCCCCTCAGTGTAATGTCTAGTACCAGAACTGAACGGACCCAAAATGACACAACTAACAGAGGAAGGTTTGAACAAGTTCAACAGCTTCTCAAAGTGGGATCGTCAGTCTTCTTTAAAGATGGTGGAGTGACAGGGGAGTAGAACTGGTCCACAGCACCAACATCCTCTTGCCCTGGTCGTCCTGCTCCAAATGAATCCTAAAAGTCCAGAATCCAAATGACTAAGTCAAAGAGAGAAAGCAGAAATTATTCACCACAGCACAATCCAGTAATAAGAATCCAGCTTACAAACTCCAAGAGGGAAGAAGCTGAGGCAGGGTCAAAAAAAGAAAAAAGGTCAGGTCAAATCACAAGAATGAAGGCAAAACACTGAGACAGATGATCTGGCAAGGGACGAGAAAAAACAGGAGATTTACAGGCAGCACAACAGGTGTATAGAGAGAGAGTAAGTGGTGCATTCAGGGATGACTAGGAAAACTGAGATTCAGTTACACAAATGTGGATATTGCTGATTAATTAGGTGACAAAAGTTGATTGATTAGGGGTAGCAGAGTAAAGGGGGGCTGAAACTTCACTATTTTCTTCACACTTGAGGAGCTTCTGTGTGGCCAGACCTGAAAACCACACCTGCAATCAGATTACGCCTCGTTCTTCCTACACAGCTGCACATCAAGCATTCCCAGAACCAGGAGATTCCATCGGTTCCGGGTCAGTGACAGAGCACGGCTCATTCACTTTAGGGCCGGACCCTGAGCTGGTCAGTTTACTGATGGCGATCGATGACGGTCCCGGTGCGATCGTCCCAACAAACATCTCAAGCAGATATCGCAATTTGTGTTTGTGCCTAATTGGGTCCTTGGCCGCTCACATTCAGAATTATTCGATGTTGATGATGTTTTCCCAGGAAGGCTGCGAGGACCTTGTAAACTAAACATGCGTTACATCCAACCTTCGCTTGCGCGCCGGTCAGAACTTTTAGCCGTCAATTTAACCTGCATAGCTTCCCTCTTTTTCCAGAGGAATATGAGCTTACACACACACACACGCGCGCGCACGGGTACACCCCCACATGCCCCGAGCTTATTTTTAATCCTAGCAGGCTCACTGTGAAGGCAGGAGGAAGTTCCAATTAAAATTAAAATAAGCTCTTTTAACGGGCTCTTAAATTGACAACTGAACAATGATTTTCGAATTGGTATCTGTCAAAGGTCTCGGAAAATCCTCAGTTGATAAGGCCCAACGCAGCCAATTAGTAGCGGAGTAGGGCCTCAGCCAGTAATGATTCCCCGGTCCCTTAAGATGTGGCGTGGACACTTATTGCAAATTACTGACAAAGAGCCCTGCTGTATTGATGAGGGGGAGAACAGCCAAGTCTCCGTGTTCCCATCAGGTGGACGAGCACCAAGAGGAGCCTGGAGGAGAGTCACTCTCTCTCTCTCTCTCTCTCTCTCTCTTCTCCCTCACCCTCCACCCGCTGACTTGGACTCAGAGAGACCTAGCCTCTCCTGACAGTGAGCTCCCCTTGCTCGGGGAAAATGCTAACGCGAGGGAGGCGTCAGCAGTGGATCATCAATAACGTCTGCAAGTTTACTGCCCTCTTCTAATTATAGCTCCCCATCTCTCAGGGCCGCGGCAGGCTGCGGGGCAGCTTCCTTAATTGAGCCGAGGTAGATTTACTTCCCCATCATATTCGCGGCTCCATTGTTTACAGTCCTTGAAGCTGATTGAAAGGAATCAAAAAGATTCATGGAAATGGGATTCGGAGGAGTTTGGTAAGCAGGAGGAATTTCGAAAGGAGGGATCTGTTGGAGGAGGTCTGGGGGGTGCGGTTGGGGTGGGGGTGGGGGTTCTTGCTGGTCAGGTAAGGGGTTTAAATTCGAAGGCCGTCACATAGCCAGAGGTCCTATCATTTATTCTCAGCTCCAACGCTTCTGGATTCGATGTGTTTTTATTAGTGTTGCATTGTCGGCTGGTAGCAGGACGGCAGATCAAATCAGATTCTTTGACACTTTCTTTCCCTCAATAATTGGAGTTAATGAATAGATGATCACACTTTTGCATGTGTATTGCCTTCCTGTTGCGGTTTCAGGGGAGCGCTGCCGATGCTGGTCCACAAAGCCTCCCAGGCCATATTCAGTCCCCCGCTGCTTCCATGAGTCTGCCGCTTTCATCCTGCTGTAGGCTCGGTAAAGAAGGTATTGACCCTGGCGACCCAAAGCCTGCTCCCATTGGCTAAAGGAAAGGCTCCTCCATACTCTGTGCTGCAGGGTCAAATGGTTTTGCAGTTTGCAGTTTCCGCTAGTTAGATGTTTGTTGCAAATGATGGCCGAGATCAGGGCGGACTGGGGCGGGGTGGAGCATGGTTTCTCCGGCCTTTGGTTTGACGGTCGGCTCAAGGAGGTGGTGGAGCTTCTGCTCAGAGCTGCTTGTGAATTCAGAAGACACCCAATGATCTGTGATTGTCTGTAAGTCAGGGTGTGATCAAAATTTATTTGAGAAATTAAATATTGTGACCAGTGACATCCAAAAACACATCACCAAGTGACGCGCTACTCTAATCCGACCCTTTTTTCAGACAAGTACTTTAATGAGATCTATTTCCAATATTCATCCATCCATCCATTTTCTACCACTCTTGTCCCTAGTGGGGTCAGGAGGTGCTGGTGCCTCTCCAGCTAACGTTCTGGGCGAGAGGCGGGGTCACAGTGGACAGGTCGCCAGTCTGTCACAGGGCAACACAGAGACAGACGGGACAAACAACCATATGCACACACACACACCTAGGGAGAATTTATACAGACCAATTAACCTAACAATCATGTTTTTGGACTGTGGGAGGAAGCCGGAGTACCCAGAGAAAATCCACCATGCACTGGGAGAACATGCAAACTCCGTGCAGAAAGACTCCAGGCCGGAAATCGAACCCAGAACCTTCTTGCTTTTTCCTACCAACTGCATCACTATGCAGCCCTATTTCCAATATAGTAATCATATTAAAGTTACTTTTCCAAATTGATGTATGTTATTATTTTTGTAATTTTACTCACAAAACCCCACCAAACTACATTGTTGCTTTTCTCTTGCATCTCATGTAAAATACCACGCAGCAGCACAAACGATGCAGGGAGAAGAGAGATGGAAATAAAAGCATTTGTGTGGATTTGTGTTGCTAAAGGTGACAGCATCAAGGTTCATTTTTCCTCTGTGCAGACGACAAAAGTGTTGCAGGTAAAGCGGTATGGAGCCACTACCAACCGATCCCAGAATAGGCTAACTAGCCGATTACTGATGTTCAATTTCCCTGAATAAAATAGCAAACAACATAAATACATGAAAAAGAAAAACTTTTCAACACTTCTCTCACTGTATTTACATTGTTTCAACTAATGTGATTAATATTTAGGGTTAACCTTTAATCCTTTTTTTACAGTAAATTGGTTTTTTTGCAGGGAGTTACTGTCTACTCCTATAGTGTGAAATTAGTTTATAGCAACTGCATGGAATCTTTTCATATGCACTGGGGGTATAATGATAATAGTCATCCAATATCCAAGCTATCAAAGTATATATCTTCAAAAAATACATCAAATTTGGAGAAACATTTGTAGAGCAGCAGAGAGCTCCAACAGAACGCTCCCCACCCAAACACGAAAACCTGAACTTTGGTGCAAAACCGGTGACTGGAGGAGAGTTGAGAGTGACATGCAATCTAACTTAGTTAATTAATCAAGTAATCAATTAAGTAGCTAAGTTGCTTCTTTTTTTTCCAAGGTAGCTGTGCCATAGCTGGTTGTAACTCATATAGTATCCAAGGTTTTTCCCATCCCATTTCTGACTCTTGATCTGCATCCGCCCATCATCCGTCCACCATTGTGAACCCCCTCTAAACTCAGCAACACGTGTGTGGGGGTGTGCGTGCAGGGGTGTATGTGTGTGTGTGTGTGTGTTCCTTTAAGATGAGAGAGGCTTTGATTTGCTCCATCTTTGTGTCACACTGACTGGCATGCTGTTTGACAGGTGGAGTTAAAATAGAGAAAATTGTGGATGAAAATTCGTCAGTCTCAATCTCTTGCCCTGGGCTGTAGGCAGCAGAGACAGAAGCCCACTGCTTTGTGTCAAATGTTTATCAAAGGCTCTGATTAGATTTACTGTGTTCGGGGTAACAGCCTAATAGAAAAAGAAGAAGAGTGAAATCCCTCCATCCATCAGCCCTGAGCAGCCCTGGCCTGATTGTGAGCAGGATTAAAGATGGCGAGGTGGGAGCAGAAACCTCTGACCGGCCGGCTGGAGAGGAGGCTGAAATATCATATGCCCTTTGTTGTCGTGCAAAAAAAAGAAAAAGACACAATCTCTGAGATCTGTTGTTGTTCTCACTTTCCTCTGTCTTCTCAGTCATTCCTTTTTTTTCTTTCCCCCTTTCCATCGCTGGAGGAAATAACCCTCCCCCCTCCCCTTTCTACCTCCCCTCTTTTTTTTTTTTCCTTGCTGAGGCCGACCAGCTTCCCTTGGCCACTCCTCTCTGTTTTGTTTCAAAAGGGCAAGGCTTGTGCAGCCTGAGCAGTTTGCCCTGCAGTCCCACGCCAGGGGCGATGCTTGCCTCAGCTGCTTCATCACCGGGGGACCGGCCTAACGTCTCCTGACTGCACTTAGCTGTGTTTCTCTGATACGGTCATGTCACATCAGCCTGGGCGCATGTGACATTGCGTCTCTCCCTTAACTTCCAGCAGTTAGTTGCCGTCCACGCTCTCTCTCGCTCTGCTTTTTTTTTCTTTCTTTCTTTTTTTGTTGGGTGATGTTATGATTTGCAGCAACATTTTCTGGCACACGTTTGTGTCAGATAACAGGGCCTATTAGAAGTTCTCTCGCTCTGGCCAGTTTCCCCCTACAGGAGATGGAGAGAGCTGTGCCTCCACCCACCACCACCGCTGCCCCTCCATGCCTCCTTTGGTTTTCTTTCCTTTTTTTTTTTCTTCCTCTCATCCTTACCCCTGCATTTGAATTTATAGATAATAGGCTTTGACTTCTGGCTGCACGTTTATGGGTCTTTTCATGTTATCAGCTTAGCTCATAGCGCGGAGCTGAAGAACACAGACTCCTAGTGACAGGCCAGCCAGTCAGCAAGGCGAGCCTGTCAGGATCTCTCATACACTAATGATTTCCCTTTAGTCTATTTTCTGTCTCATTGGCCGTTTCCTTCAAAAACAAAATTGCTCATTTAAATTCTCATGCCCGGGGCATTTTGGTCTTCAAATATTGTTGGAAAGTGAAAGGATTAGGCAAAATATGCTTTTTTAAAATGTTAATATATTTTCTGGTTCACTTTCTCCTCTGAGGCCAATTAGGGAATTTCTGCTGGCTGCATTAATGTCAAACTGACATCCCCAGCTATAATTACACTGTGCTTGAAACCTAACTTTCACTTGTGGGTAGATGAGTGTGCCTCGCAGTGACACAGAGCCACGCTCTGCCAACTTTTGATCATTTAATCATTGCTTGCTTTCTTTCACTCTTGCCTCCCTTGCTCGCTGATGATCTCACCTTTTTCTTCTCTCTGTTGCAAAATGCAGTGTTGTGTTTCATTATTCACCGCCGCGTTTCTCCGGGTTCATTAGTGACATCATGCCTCCGCCGGTCCTGCTCGCTCACACCCCCCCCCCACATACACACAGAAAGAGAGAGTGAGAAACAGGATGCCTCCTTCATGTGCAGATATCATACGCTCGTTGTTTACTTGCTTGATTCCCATTTTACACTGTGTTGTTTGTGTTCTCTGCGTGTTTCTTTCTCTCTGTTTTTGTTTTTTGTTTGTTTGTTTGTGTGTGATGCAGGGAGTGAGTGCTGTCAGCGGCGGAGGGACGGGTAATGCGTCGTACGACTGCTCCTTACTGCTGCGCTCCTGTGTAGACCAGAGAGGTGTTTAATAAAGGTTAATGCTTCTTCTGCATGAAAATCAATTCCTTCTTAAAAAAAAAAAAACAAAAACAGAACAGCAGATTCCGGGTTCTTCTTTTGCCTGTCAGTTGCCATATTAAACTGCTGATGTGTCATTCTGATGTGAAACAGAGGCGCGTTATTATGGGACGATCAGCATGAGGAGGAATGTATTTATGCATGTATTAGATTTGAATTTCAAGAATTTTGCTCAGTTTATGTTTCACAAATCCACAGCGGCACTATCAAATATTGTCTTTTTTTTTTTTTTATCTCCATTTTTAATGCAATTCAGTTGAAAAATACTTTATTTATGACAAAGGGAACATTAAGCTCATCAAACAAGTGTCTCAGTCTATGGTGATCCTCTAGACCAGAAGGATTTCTGGTAGCAGTCAGTTTTGCAACAATCTGGGGAGGCCTCTGACTGAAGACTGTTGACAGCTTCATGACCATCATGACATGCTAGCAGCTCAATTTTCTAACAGAGGAGACGATATTCCACGCCGACAAGTCCTGGATGACACCATCAGCTGTTAGCATGTGCTGCTAATCCACCTCATCTGCTTTGGTCACTTGCAGTCAGTGAACTCAGGTGTGTTGGAGAAGATATCTGAAACACAGAGGAACTGGTTTGGAGGCCGACGCTGGAGAAAATACAAACTATTTCTGCAACGCGTGTATTTGTTCAGTAGTTTTAACAAACATTGAACACAAAAGATGGTTGTTTGTCCTGTTTGTCTCTATGTTGCCCTGCGACAGACTGGTGACCTGTCCAGGGTGTACCCCGCCTCTCGCCCGGAACGCAGCTGGAGATAGACACCAGCAACTCCTGACCCCATTAGGGACAAGGGTGGACAGAAAATGGATGAATGGATGGATGAACACAAAAGAAAGAAATGTATTTCCTCCGTAACAGAGAAAGTAGAAAACAAGGATTATGGATAAAAGCAAAACTCTCTGACATTTTTGTTAATCTAACAACATCATGACATTCAGTGATGCATTTATGGGCCATAAAGGGTGGGAACTTTCCGTTGTAGAGACAAAGAGAAACCCAACAGGTTTTTCGGTCCGCGAGTCACGGGAAAAAGAATTGACCAGTCTCAGTCACTTGCCGGTTGATTTCTGCATCATGGCTTTCTGTTGTTTTTGGTGTGTACAATAACCACGAGTATCAAACTGTGCATCAGATTCAAAGAGACAAACAAACCGTCAGAAGCGCAGATCAAGTTTTTCCATGTGGGGCGGCCATATTGGATTTTGAGGTCGGGGCCAGATCAAAAGGTTCAGATTTTCCTTCTCTGGGTTGGAAACACTACGGACATTTTGTACTCTTCCTTCCCAACGTCACACTTGAACATTTTAACTCGTACAAAATAAAACGGAGGCGCAGAAATATGCAAAAGTACACACACTCCAACCAATCGGGGGCTTGTTACAGAACGTCAAACAGGATGTTGTATATAGAACAGATTTTTTAAAAACGTAGGTTTCCTGTTTATTGTCCTCACATAAATCTAATAACGTATTTTTTATGTTGACTTTAACATCTGCTCATAAGATACATTTATACTGCAATAACCTTCAGTAAGAATATTAATATATAGATTACTTTATTTATCATTTAGTGCAGCACACAAAGTTTAATCCTGTGGCTTTAAATCGGCCCTTAACTTGACCGTCTCCCAACATGGCGTCTAACAGTCGATTTATTGTGATGGGAATCAACTGAATGAAGCCGATTATTTCAAATCCCCGTTTGAGAGCGTTGGATTCCATCAGTTTGCTGCAGTATGTTCAGCTTTTAGGCTCTAAGTGGTTCAGATTGGACAAAAATCACATCAGAACTCGTTGACAAAGCGCACCCAAACCCCTCCCCCCCTCCCCTGGATCCCACCCCCTCACTCTGCTCACATTGTTTTACCCTTTTTTTTTATTTTGCTCGGACTCCAGGTAATAGGAAATGGCAGTGACCCCTCCTGATCCCTCCCGATTACCTTCGTGAAGCGTGAACGTGCTGCAGAATCACACATCAGGAGACGACTTGTAATTATTTCTGCGATGCCATCAGCACGGATCAATCACTCAGGGAGGCTGCTAGTGGAACGCCGCTCGCAGCCATGCATGGAGCCAGCAGCGGCCCCCGTTTGACTGACAGCTTTGGTGATTAAGCGATTGTATAGACCCCACCGACTGTTATAACAACCTTGTCAGGGCCAGCCCGTGTTTGGAGCGCGCTCGAATCAATGTGTTCTCTACTTCCTGCACATCTCTGATCCTGCTCCTCTGACAGCAGGAGGAGGGAAGCTCAACATTTGGGATTCTTTGAATATTTTTGTTGTGGCGGTAAATAGTTAAAAATATGCTAAGGTGCTTATTTTTAGCAGCCCAGAAATGATACAACCTAATGCGTGTGTTACATTCCCTCCATGAATGCAGCATGCATCAGTACCTCATGTGGAAACGTGCGCGCACTGGAAAAAAGAGAGTAAAGCTCCAACTTTAAAAAGATTCACTTAATTTGTTACATGTAATTGAATAAAGTTTGTTAAACTTACTTTATTTACCTTTTTTTAACATGACAACTTATTATTGTCTGTTGTCTTACAAACCTCAGAGGGCTTCACAGAACATCTGTGAGCTCAAACTACACACAGGTCTTCTGGAGGTTCAATTTAGGGGCAACAAATTAAAAGGGAGATTAATACAAATGCAGCCCAAGGTGCCTAATACTACTTCTTCTTTTTTTTTCTTTTTTTTTAAATATATGTTTGCATTGTCCTTTATATAAAACTCATTAGTCCATATCAGATAAATTTCATTCAGATTTTTTGATTTTTTTTTTTTTTTTACAAATATATACAATACTGAAGTATTTAAAAGTTTTAGTAAATTTTTGGGAACATTGTGGAACTACTGCTTAACATATTAAACCCACCATGCATAATTTCCTGTACCTATTGATGTTGTAATTTGCATCAGTAGAAGAGTGTGGCACCAAAACCGCCTCCAGCCCAGGGGCCCCCGTACTTGTACATCCGGCCCTGAGCTGTTTGTCTCTCTGATGACCATCAGTTCTTACCCCGACAACACAAACACTCTAAAATAAAAGGCAAAACAACATTGAACATATATTTATATATACCTTGGTGTTGCTGCTGTAAAAGGCTGATTCTCCGACTCGGTTGGAATGTTTTAGGTCCAAACAAGAAACCATTTATGTATTTTGTTACATAAAAAGACATCAGCAGAAGGAATAAGAGATAAATAGAGGTTTGATTGGACACTGACCTCATTGCATACCGTTACACTGCCTGTCCAGTTTGTATCTTTTAATCAATATAACCCTGCTCCACCCTCACCCCCGCCCACCTGTCAAGGACAAGTTTGACGGGGCGGTCAGTTACGGCCCTCACGCTGGCTCTTGACACTCCGGCTATTTTTCATGGCGGCGTGAACTGATGAGCGCAGCGCTTTGATTCCTTCAGTCACACACAGGCGTCCATGAAACAGCACTTTTCTCCCCACGAGTCATGTTTTAGGTTTGATCATGAGTTCCCCAAATCTAATTGATTTCTTTACATTTTGACCTCTTTTCTTTGCTCAGGTCCAACCACATAACTGCTAACTATTATAGGATGGGGTATATAGTTGACACTGGAGAAGCTAGAATAAAATTAAGTTGTGAAAAAAAATCAAGTTAAAAATGTTGGTGAAAACGTTCAGTTTCTATGGCTCAAACTTAAGCGGATTTGAACAGTTTTTATGAAATACATTATTTTTTAAATATAGTTTAATTTCAAAGAAATTGCTGGCATAATTTTATAATTAAAGCTTCCTAAGAAGAAAAACAATAATGTTTTCTACTCACCCTGAAACTAACAAAATGAATTTATTTTATGCTGATGAGCTTCTGTTGTTTACATCTGTGCTTAAAGAGACTGGAAATATGAATGTTGGCAAGAAAATGTTGATGGAAAAAGACGGAATCCACACTATAAAAAATTATTTTAAGGTTTTATTTAACTTTACCCATTCAAAATATTTACATTTTGATTTTGGGTATTAGTTCAGAAACATAATCTTTTATGAAAGTTGCTTTTTGGTGCCTAAACATTTTGATTTAACTGAAGCTGTTGGTTCAGTCAGCCCGTTAGCTCAGCATGCGCGTTGTCCAACCGAGAACCATAATGCCAATATGTTAATGTTGATTTAATAGGTCCTGATATTAATAACTGCCAGAAGACTTGTGATGGATAAAGTTTCCGTGTCGGAGCGAGAGCTGAAGTTTATCTGATCTGCAGCTAGTTTAGCCAGAGATGTTGATGCTAACAGCAAACATGTTAGCAAGGTGAGATTCTTTACTCAGAGGAGTTGCTGCTAAGGAACAGATTAGCTTTGGTCGTCAGGGGAGAGATTTAAACACTATTCTACCAACATTTTGCACCATATTCACAGACCACTACTGATTTGTTTGATTCCTGTTAGCATGGCATGAGTGAACGTGTTGCTAGTTGTGGTTCTACTGCCAAGGAGGATCCAGTAAAAATCTGTGCAGCAAAAGCTGTTGACAAACCTGAGCTTGAATGTTTTTAAAAGTGTATATTAAATGGTTATGGGTTTGGGGAAGTGGCTCCTCCTTCCAAACATCGCTCACTGATGTTTGGAGTGAATCTGTGTGCTCAGTTTTGTGATAAGACCATTTTTCTCTCCACCATATAGACTTGAGTTATGATTTGATATGATTTACAGAAAACTGAATTAAGTGTAGAATGATTAGGCCACTAATATTACCATATATCTGTCAGTGGGGTCATGCAATGTCAAATCCAGATCAGGAATGGATTGGGTAAATTCATATAATGTGGTGCATATGTTTTGTTCTTCCATTCATAATTCCTAAAATATAAATGCTCTATTATTTGCTGCATTAAAGTTTGGGTGACTAATACATAATATTTAGGACCAACTTATTTGATTAATTTATTTAATAAAATTAAAATATCTTAAAAAGATTATAGGTTTTAACCAATTTTGTTGAGTTATATGCTTTAAAAAGTTATTTTGCCCTAAAATTTTAAATGAGATCCTCTCTAATAAAATCTTCTCAATTTAAAATATTAGCAAATTGCACCTTTTATTATTATTATTATTATTATTATTATTATTATTATTATTATTAACACACTGCTTTAAACTTCAGCAAAGCCTCCTGAACGTGCGCGAGCGCGCACGTGAGGACGCTCGTGCGGCCATCTGACCCCTCACCGCCTGACAGTCTAAACGCGGGGGGCGTCTCTCTGTAAACGCCGCAACTGTGCGGACCCACAAAGGTCGCCGGCGGTGAAGTGACAGCTTCCACGCACAGCCGCCAGAGAATCGATGTGGTGCCGGCAGCCACTATGTGTGTAAATGCGCGCGCACCGTCCCATCATCGACCATCAGCTGAGGCCAATAAGGCGGTACCGTAACTGGTAGCTTTCAATTTGCTCCTGCGGCGACCAAAGAAAAAAGAAAGGGGAAAAAAAAAAGCCCTAATAAAGAGATTGATTGCTCCTGTTTGCGGGATGATGCGCAGCCTGTGCGCCTGTCCGCACACTGACTGACGTGTTTAAGCATCGCTTTGATCTGACCCGGGCTGTTTGTGGAGATTGAGGGGTTTTCTGATTACCGGATGTTCTGATTGGCTCAGCATTGTGTGCGTGGATCAAGCGTCCCGCTCATCATATCCTGCCGGTGTCTTTCTGAGTGAACAATAAGCGTTCAGAAGAGAACTGCGGAGGTGAAACGAGTCGTTGTTGCTTATTAAAGGGCAGCCGAGGCCTCGCGCGCGCCGCTCTGCTCCATATCAGGCGGACTTTGGCCTCGGTTTGTCGCCGCCTTGTGGTCGATCAGTGCCAGCGCCTCCAGTGAAAGAGGCTGGAGAAAAGAGACGGGGTCACGATGGAAGTTCAGTTTAAAACAACAGCGCTGTATTTGATCATTCAGGAACATGTAATGTCGTTTATTATGAATATGTTTAACTAAATAAATAGAACGGGGGAATTAAAGAGACAGATCATATCACTAGCTTCAAACGAATCTTATTTTGGAAAAACAAACCTATGAACAGAAACAAGAGGAAATCAAAATGTCACTAACAATAAATGTTATATTTTCATTAAAGCACACAAGCAAAAAAAATAGAAGTGGGGAAAAGCAAAGTCATTTTTTTCTGGGGGCAAAAATATCTTAAGATTTTTAACAAAGAACTCTAAAAATTAATTCAACAATTTTTATTTAAAAATAATAATGAATTAAATTAAACTAACTGGTACTTGTGGTTACATTTATGATTTAGGCAAATTTACGAACGAACCTTCAAGTCCGAGACTCAGCATCTGAACTGCAGCATTAAAGGCTCCAACCTGCTGGAGGAAAAACACAACGATGGTTACTGCAATAATAATAATAATAATAATAATAATAATAATAATAATAAAAGCATAGATTAAAACCGGAATTAATTTATCCATATTTTTCCTGAAATACAGCAGAAACAGTAGAAGAAGAATTCAAGAAATTCCATGTTTGCGCGTCACGAGCAGTGAGAGCCACGCTGCTCTCTCAACAGACTCTCTGTCAGCTTCTTCTTTCCTTTTTTCTTTCCTTTTTCTCATCCTCGGTTCAACATCCTTCAAATCCTCGTCGGAACGAGGCGAAAAGTGCTGAATTTCCTACTGCCTCTGAACGCTCATTAGCGCCTCATAATTACTTTACTAATTAGGGTGACGTGGTTATTAACAGGATGTGCTGTCATGGCAGTCACCGCTCCACGGCTCGACCTTCCCCAGGAAGAAAAAAAAAAAAAAATCTCCGCACGGATTCCCGTCAGGTGCCGCTTATCTCTCCGCAGTTATGTTTTATTTTTCAGTTATATTTTACGACTGTAGTTTAAAATCGTAATCGGATTTTTAAACAAATATTTGCAACTTTAAAACGACTTTTAGGAAGAAAAATATATACGTCAAAAAAAAAAGTTTCTTATTTTTCCTACCATAGAACTGGAGCTGAATCTGTTTTTATTGTTATTACTATTATTATTATTATTATTATTATTATTATTATTATTATTATTGGCTATGAAATGAAATCCGGGCGTTTCTTTTCTCTCTTTTAATTCTAAAACTAGAAAATGAAGAGAGAGAGAAAAAAAGAAAGTAAGAAATCCAACATTTAGTTTTCGCTCTCGCCATGTAAAGATATTTCCAGATTGACCATAAAGTGCGCGCGGCTGTTGTTTTTCCCTTTTGCTCCATTTTTTATTTCAAGAAGAAGAGAGGGAAAAATTAAAAAAGAAGCCGCGGCTCCTGAACCCGCTGCAAGTGTCTGAGAGAGGAGAGCGCGTCTCTGATTGGTGACTCTGAGGAGCCGGTCAGGATGCAAGCCAATGGCAGCGGGGCAAAGGGAAGGTGGATGAGTGCATGACAGAGAGAGAGAGAGAGAGAGAAAGAGAGACAGAGAGAAAGAGAGAGAGAGAGAGAAGGGCGTCGAGTGTTTATTATAAAGGAGAAAATATTAATTCCCCCCTCGCCGTGGGCCGTGACGTCAGCATAGGAAGTCATTGTGGAGCAACACCGGAGCGATTAGCGGCAAAAGGGGGAGCCTGATGTCGAGGAGTCAGCCCTGTGTGTATCTCTCCATGCGCCTCAACTTTTAACACAAAGTTCAACATCCAAACAAAAAAAAAAAAAAAACGAAACGGGGACGAGGAGCAGCAGAGCTTCACTTTGTTTCACTGAATGTAACATTGGACCATCCAGACTGTGAGCCGCACAAACGTGGATTTTCTCCTTTTTTTGTTGTTGTTGTATTTCTTCTCTTTCGCTCTCTCTCTTTTTAAATTTGGGTTTTCTTCTCAGCTCTTTCCTCTTTTTTTTTTTTTATTCTTTTTAAATTTCTCCTCTGTCAAGAGTGTGTTTTCTTGTGATTTTATTTGATTTCCCACTCTGCGGGAGAAAGCAGCTCGCTGTTGTTATGAAGGCTTCACCCGTCCTCTCTTAACATGGAAGCATCCAGCGGAGCGAGTTTTGGGATAGACACTATTTTATCCTGCGCCTCCAACTCTGGCGCCCTCATGAACGGAGACTTCCGGCTCGCCGACGGCCGGACGGCGGATTTCAGGAGCCAGGCCACCCCGTCGCCATGCTCGGAGATAGACACGGTGGGCACGGCCCCGTCGTCCCCCATCTCGGTCACCATGGAGCACGGCGGCGAGCCGCATCTGGTCCCGGACAGCCTTCAGCATCAGCACCACCTCCATCAGCAGCAGCACCACCACCACCACGGCCAGCAGCAGAGCTTAGCGCTGTCTCCCCAGCAGCAGCAGCAGGGCGGAGGCGCCGGCTGCGCCCCCAGGACTGCCACCTCTTCGTTTCTAATCAAAGACATTCTGGGCGACAGCAAACCGCTGGCGGCCTGCGCACCTTACAGCACCAGCGTCTCGTCGCCGCATCACACGCCCAAACCGGAAAGTGCCGCGGGACCGGACGTGTTCCGGCCCAAACTGGAGCAGGACGAGGACAGGAGCAAGTTGGACAAAAGGGACGATATTCAGAGCGAAATGAAATGCAACGGTAAGAGAAACTCAACTGAGAGGAAGACAAGACAAACTGCTTCTAGCTTTGTTTTTTTTATTTTATTTATTTTTTTTATTATATATATATATATATATATATATATATATAGCTCTAATTTCACTCTATTTTCCTGTATTTTTTATTTAAATTTTTTAAAAGGGAGAGAGTTTGATTAGTAAAGTTTAAAAGTCTATTCCATGTATTCTCCTCTAATAATAAGAATAACAATAATAATAATAATAGTAGTAAAAATAACATTATTAATTGTAGTAGTAATAATAATAGTAGTGATAATAACAGTAATAATCTTCCTGCTTCCTCGCTGTAATAGATGAGGAAACAGATGTAAGCCTGTGATTCTCCCTGGTGGGTCAATTAGAGAGATTATTGTTCTTCCTGGAGGGGATCACTGCGCGCTGAAACGCGGCTACAAATAGAGATGGATTGATATATTGACATCTCGTTTTTTGAAAGAGAAAGGATGGAGGGGAAAAAAGAAAAGGAAAAAAAACTTCAGGTGACAAATACACGCGAGTTTCTTTTCCCTGCAGAAGGGATTGTTTGCATTAAGTTTTGTTGGGGAGGGAAAGTTTGGTTCTTGCTCTTGATTATGGAAAATAAATTCAGTGCAGAGTTTTTATTATTATTATTATTATTATTAAAACAAAACAACTCTCTTGCACATTTTAAGGCACTAAAGAAGAGGGCGACCGGGAGATTTCCAGCAGCAGAGACAGTCCGCCGGTGCGCACGAAAAAGCCCCGCAAAGCCCGCACGGCCTTCACGGACCACCAGCTCAACCAGCTGGAGAGAAGCTTCGAGAGACAGAAATACCTCAGCGTGCAGGACCGCATGGACCTGGCGGCGGCTCTCAACCTGACGGACACGCAGGTCAAGACCTGGTACCAAAACAGACGGTAAGACAAAAATAAAATCAAATAAGTTATAATAATAATCAAAATAAATACAGACGCAACAATTATCTATATAGAAGCTGAACTACTTTGTAGGATAAATGTAGGAGCAGCACAACAATGATAGATCTAATGTTACAGACATTTTGGAATTAAAATGTCCCATCATTCAATCTAACGCTAGTTATAGTAATAATAATAACAATAATAATAATAATAATAATAATAATAATAATAATAATAATAATAATAATAATAATAGTCAGATTCATTTGGTCAGTTGTGTTGCCGTATCGAACGTTACGAGACAACGAAGAAAAATACATGAGGAACAACCTGAACATTAAAAACATGAGAATCAAAATAAAACATTAAAAATAACAAATGTAAATAATGTAAAGCAAAAAAAAAGAAAAAAAAGAAATGTTTTATTTGACTGAATTCATCGCGGATGTTCTGTCAGGACAACACGAGCTGCTGGAAGGAAACAGACAGAAACATAAACTGAGGCAGGAGAAACACTGAACCATCCATGAAAAAATATCATCTGGCTTTTTAACAGCAGAAATAAACATCTGGCCATTTGAAAGGATTTGAATTGTTTGCATTATTATTATTGCTATTATTATTTACCTTTAGGATCAGAACAACTGAGACTGTCTTCATAAATACACAGACACGTCATGAATCACAACTGAATCACACTGAATCTTTTTTAATGCTTTACAACTATACAAAAAAAAAAAAAAAATTCCCTTCTCACCCACCGCAGGTGGTGTTTCTTCCTCTTAGCTCGGGTCCTCTACCAGAGGCCTGGGAGCTTGAGGGTTCTGCGCAGTATCTTGGCTGTGCCTAGGACTGCACATTTCTGGACTGA
>CAEFZY010001856.1:0-11551 GCA_903066815.1 Brachyrhaphis roseni
TTTGACTCAGAACCACAGCAGCTGGAGGTGGAGCAGATGATGGAGTTCTGGTTCCAGTAGAACCGGGTCGACCGGACCTTCAGGAGGAAAACAATCTGACTCTTCTGCTGTCATTCTAACTTCTTCCTGAGGAATTTCACACATCGCTTTGCAGATGTCCTCACACGTACAAACCCTGCTGTGGTCTCAACCGTCCTCAGCAGGAGACGGTTCCTGACGCTCCCTCTGGTCCGTCAGCAGCTGATGTTTCTTCATGTGACAGTTAAAACAGGTTTTCAATGTGAAATCTGAAGTTATCAGAGTTCTCTGGAGTTGGATCAATTCAAGATGATAAAAGAGGAAAAATGGCCAAAAGGTCCCAATCAGTATCTCAGCAGGTCTGCGTAGACCCGACTCCGTCTCGTTTTGATTATTCTGACTCTGATGACAGGAACCTGTGGAGCAGTTTAACAGTTTTCCTTTGCAGGTGAGTAAACAGCAGAAGTTTCCTCTGAACGCTGCAGGCAGACATACGGACACACACTCAACAAGGCCAGCGTGGAGGAAGATAGCTTTCTGTAATTATTCCTGGTGCTGAGGTCGACATGGAAAATGTTCCCCACATGAACAGAAGCAATCAGTTTCCTCCTCAAGGTGTTGGATACACTTAATACGACGCGCCGAGGATGATTTGAAATGCATAATGCCTCTCCCACTCAGGCTGCATTTATTTAATAATTTCCCCCCAATAAATGCATGAATATCATTAAAAATGTCACAGTTTGTGAAGGAATGCAGGATCCAGGACGACCTGGACGCCGACGCTTCCAGCATCCGCTGCTGGCACAAAGAGGAGCCGACTGACTGGAGGCAAGGCACCAATAAAACAGGAAGTGTAAGGACAGCAGACTCAGTCTTTATGATGAAAAGGTGTTTACCTCTTCTGAGATCTCTGGCTGCTGGTTCGCTGTGAAGAAGACGAGGAGCTGAGGAAGGCTCCAGTGACGCTGCATGTTTCTCTTCATTTCAACGTAAACTGATGTAAAACACGTCGACACCTGAATCTGCTCCAGATTCTTCTTCTTTCTCTTTTGTTTTTATTTCTGATCCACTTCGCTGTGATTCGACCAACCAGAGCCTTCCTGTTAGCTTTTGGTTGTTGAGCCGGCAGGTGGTGAAACTCAACGCCGACTGTAATCCCAACCCAGAAATTGATAGACTGACAGCGGTGAGAAACGCTCAGGGACCCTTAAGACAACTCAATTCCCAGCCCTATTTTTTTAAGAGCAGTCGTTTTTCAATTTGGCGTTTAGTTTTAGCAGCAGAGCGGAGCAGGTGTGTGAGACGGTTCGTCTGCTTTATTGAGTCTTTCTCTTCCTCCTGCATGGACTGCACTGATAAGAGCGATCCCTGAAACACTCCCCTCTCTCCGTGTCTGCTTGTTATTCCGGCCCAGCCGGGATCCTGCCCCTCTCAGCTGCCGTGATGAAATCCATTTTGCCTGACTGACCCTCGTCTGTTTCTGAACGTTTATCACAAACAGTTTTACAAATGACGGCGCCGTCGCCTCGACCTGCTGCTCTGCCATACCTACATTTGCATTGTTATCTGCAGCGCTCCATTATTGTGAAGGCGTTTGTAATTATTTACTGTAATCTCATTGTAAGCTCCTAGCGGCAGCTGAATCCTGAATGATGAAAAACAAATGTTCATTTAACTCGACTTGTGAAATGTTTTGCTGTACAGATCAAATCTGAGGTTTCCTCTCAAATAACAGCAGAGTCATGAAGTTAAGGGACAATTCATGAAAAATATGATTTATGAAACAGAAAGTCCTCCAGAATCAGTTCATCTGTGATGTTTGTGTCTTTCTGGCTCCAAACCTCAAGCCGACCTCCAGAGGTCGCGTCTCTGCTGTTGTTCCTCTCCACAGTCGCCACATGCTTCCCCAACAGGACAGAGTATAAAACTCAATCTGCTGTTCATTCCCAGATAGAAACGTTTTATGAACTGAACTGAATGAATCTGGTCAGATGGTGGCGCTGCTGCCTTGCAGCAGGAAGGTTCTGGGTTCGAATCCCAGCCCAACATCTTTCTGCAGGGAGTCTCAAAAACCATCACTGTTTGGTTAGTCTCTACTTTCTGATTAGATGTGTGTGTGTGTGTGTGTGTGTGTGTGTGTGTGTGTTGTCTTGTTTCCATGGTGATTAAATCGGACGGACAGATTTGTGTCTCAGAGAAAATGAGAAAAGTTATTTTAGGTGAAGAGACATTTTGCTGCTGCAGACAGCAGGAATGATTTTTTTATGAGGGAAAATTAGATGATCTGCTCTGGTTCTGTTCAGGTCGGCTCAGCCCGGCAGGAACAAACAGAGCCAGGTGACCTTTCACCTTTCCGGAAACATTTATTCCATTTCTGCAGCAGGACTCTTGGCTTGTTTGCTTCATATTTCTGTAACTTCACACATTTTCTGTTTCCTGCTCACCGAAGCCCAGATGCAGATTTTCATTAACATGTTTATTTTATGATTGTTTTCTCTAAAATTTGTTGTTTGTTCACATATTTTCAGTTTTGTCTCGTCTGACAGCAGAAAGATTTGCAGAAATGTTCATGTCAGAGTGGAGCTTCAGGATCTGAAACGTGGATGAATGTTTAGTCTGAACAAACACATTCCTCCAAGTGACTGGAAAAACTGACATTATATTGAAATTCATTGAAGGCATTAAAACAACATTTTACATCTTAAAAGCCAGGAAAGAAACTTTAGATCAAAAAAAGTTCTACTTTTTCTTTGTGTTTTCCAGACAGAACCGACTGGATCCGAGCAGAACATGAAGGAACAAAATCCAAACAGAAAAATGACCAACAGCTGCAGATTTCAGTCAATCAGCAGAAAGCTGCAGGTAACGAATCCATGAAGAAATGACATAAACATAATATTTACCTACAAGTTACATATTTAGATTATTAAATAAATATTATGGATCTAAACTTGTTAGCTAAATTTGTTGAAAAATAATTCTGAGCTAAATATTGAGTCTCTACCTCAATATTTAGCTCACACCTAAATATTTAGTTTGCATATAAGTGTTTGAATAATAAGGTGAAAATATGTAAAATATTGCTGCTAATCTTTTACTGTCCATGTTAAAGTCAGACGGTTTACAGTGAGAATCATTTCAGTAAAAACCAAAGAACATTAAACAGATTTGACCACAGAAACTTTCCTGTTCAGTTTTCTTTCCTCTTTATTTATTTTTCAAAAAAAAATTATGCAGAAGGACAGAAACAGTTTAATAACATTTACAAAGTGTGAGAAATGATTTCTGTTCATGGAAAACCTGCAGCTGCAGAAAGACGACCTTCAGTGAGTCAGCAGAGAAGCCAATAAAACACACACACACACACACTGAGCTCATAAGCGTAACTGAGACAGAGACAAAACATAAACCCAAAGTTCACATGACCATGAGAAAAGAAAAACATGGCAGATTGTTTCTGTTCGGAGAATCATTTTAAAACATGAAGTCAGTGGGATGAATGAATGAATGAATGAATGAATGTTTATGACTGTTGTCATGAAGTCTCATTCTTCATGTCATCAGTCATAAACATTCATAAAGACTCGTTCATGTTCGTTATGAACATGTTCATGCAGTGTTTTGTACCAGCAGAGAGTCAAACTGCTCGACCCGTTAATGAGCAGAAACCTGGATCACATCATCCCGGCTTCAAAACGCTGACATTTCACCTGCAGGCCCAACTGGTGAACACAAATCCCCCCGACAGGAAGTCTGAGCAACAACCTGCTGCTGAAGGCCTGAAATATTTAGTCCCCAAAGCGCCGCCAAGCGGGCCGAGCCGCCGGGCCGAGCCGCCGGGCCGAGCCGCCTGCTGCGGTTCACAGGGTTAAACAAACAGGCTGCAGTTTGAGCTGCTTAATGCTGTCAAAGCAGAAAAAGTGTCCGGAGCGCGGGGCAGATAATTACAGAAAACCAGCAGAGGGTCTTTATTTGGTCAGTGGGGAGAAATAATTGATTTAAGAGGAGGAGGGTTTTCTTGTGATGCAGCAGAGGACAGACAAGGTCTCCCACTGTGGCGCTCGGCTTCCAGGAGAACTTCCAGCCGGCTCGGATGGAGAGCTGGGAGAGCCTGAAAAATGTAATTAATTGGATCAGATTAAAATTAATGAAGTAATTAAGGAGCTGCCTGGCCCAGTTCCTCCAGTCTGGAAGAGTTAAAGGCAGCAGGAGTCACAGCGGGGGGCGGCGGAGTACCGGGGGACAGAAACTGAGTGACTGGGTTCAGCAGAGAGGAACAGCAGGTTCTGGAGGGTTCTGACCGACCGGCACCAAACCGGCTCTGCAGCTGGAGGAACATCGATGGATCACATCCATCCCAGCAGCTGTGAGTCCATTTGGACCCACAGACACACGTCTGTCCTGAGTGAAAATAAAGAGTTATTTTTATGTTTTCCAGAGTGAAGCGTGTCTGCATGCAGCTCAGACTGAAGCAGGTGGTAATTGTGTTGTCTGGTTCTGACCCGCCTGCTGTTTGTGTGTCCGGCGAGCAGCGCAGGAAGCCGACTGATTGACGTTTCTGTGCTGACTCATTACTCTGAGTGACGACAGCCAGGGACAAAGGACCAAAATAGAAAAACACAGGAAGTCATGTTGACGACTCTCAGCTCAGATACAGGAATCCTCTTTGAACTGCATTCTGGGAAATATTTAATACATGTGAGATTATAGAGATAGAATTAAAAGATGTCACCAAACAGAATCAAACTGGCTGAAAGACTCTGAAGCTTCAGCAAACACACATTTGTACACACTCACTCAACATCTGATCTATTGGCACACAAACAGTGTGTGAATAAAAAACCGTCTGAATTCACTCTGGACCAAAAACAGAAATCACAACCCAGAAAAGGTTCAACAGATTTTACTGACCAGAGAAATGACCAGAATGTCCGACTCTGAAACCACGTTACCGCAGCAACGTGGTTTCACTCAACCAGGAAGTAACATTCAAACAGGAAGAGAGGATTTCCCACAGACTCAGACCTTGTTTGGCCAGAAAGTTGAGGAAACTGTTTGTTTGCCAGGGATTGTTTCGCCCGCAGGACCGAACTGATGAAGGAACTGCACACACTGGAAACCAGGAGGGGCGGAGCTAAAGCCTCAGGTAAGCAGGTTCACACTCACTGCTACATTCACCAGGCTTCACCTGAAAAGGGAAAGGAGTTCATAGTTCTTGAGTCAGAACAGAGTCAATATGAGAGGCTGTGACTGAAACATGGAGCAGCAGGAGAGAGCAGGTCAGATACGTCAGAACAGCAGACAGGACGGCTCAGAAGTCCATCAGTGGTACTGATGGACGGCACCAGTACCACAGAACGGATCAGACGATGGCCGCCGTCCTTCATCATTCTGAAGGAAACCAGAATGATGAAGTACGGAGGAGAACTTCATCACCGCCGGGCCTCCCATCCAGGATCAAACTGAATCGCCATGGAGACCGTTTCATCCTCTCCTCCGTCAGCGTGCTCAGCATGACGCTTCTGCTGCAGCTCCAGAGTCCAGATCCTCCTCTGGATCCAGCTGATGTCACTCATTATGTCACCAACGCAGCATTTCAACAGCTTCACCCAAAGCGTAGAAATCGTCTGTCATTGTTGAATCCAATGATGAAAACGACGTCATTCGGTTTGCAGAGATCTGACTTTCTGCTCCTCTGGACTTCGGGTCAAATCGAACTACTTCAATCTGTGTGAAGCGAAGTGTGACTGGTCAGAAGTTTGTTGTCTTAATGTTTGGTTTCCACCGAAGAAACATTTATCTGACGCGGTGAGGTAATACCAACACTTCACCCACAGAGGGCGCTGTCTGCAGGACGGGGGTCTCCCTGTGATCACCGAGGATTCAGCTGGTGAAGTCTCCACCAAACAGCCAACACACTGGCCACCGGAGGGCGCCACAGAGTTCATCCTGTGTGGAGGAACATCCAGCGGGAGGCCGGACTGAGGAAACCTGGACGACAGCAGGAAAAGTCCCAGAGTGGACAGGAAGGGAAAATTGGGAATCAGTGGCTCTCAGCAGAACCGAGGAGGCAAATCAGATTTTATGACCCCACATGCATTAGAGCAGAGACGATTAGCTGAGTGTGCTCGCCATGGCGACGGCGGGTTGAGATGAATGCTCAAGGAGCTCGAATTAGTTTTAGTTTGCTCATTTTCTCCTCTTCTCCAGGGAAACACTTAATAACCATGTTTATCAGGATGTGACTGAGCACCAACTTATTTTACATTCATGCATGCAGCTGTGCTTTACATAAAAACCATAACATCATAACGCATCAGCTCAGTTAGCTGCTGCTGAAAAAACCTGGTCAAACTTTTCCTGCTGCTTTAAAAATAAAACCAAACCCTCAACATGCATTAATAACTCCATGGTTGTTTTCCTGAAAACAAAGTGTAGTTTTAGCCTGAAGAATAATTAATAACTGCTTATCTTTGCTTTGGCAGGCAGGAATTTCCAACAAAAGGAGAGAAAATGAGGAGCGGAGGTTCAGATGGACATGAGCTGCGTTTGGGAGATACAGCTGGACTTCACCTGCAGAACCGGAGAGGCTGGACTGAAACACTAAACCATCAAATATTAAAACAGAAAAACAGCCAGAAAGTTTTCAACATGTTCTGCAGTTTCCTGACATGAAACATTTTACTGTTGGAGTCATGAGGGGAAAACAGGAAAAGGTTCAAACTAAAATTCATAAAACAACTTTCCAACCAGCACTTTACCTTATTAAATGAATGATCAAAGTTTATGGGATGTCAATATTTATCTCCGTCTCTAAACCTGTTAAATATAGAGTCATTTATGGTTTTTATTGTTATTTTTTATTTCCAATTGTTTGCATCAGGTTTATTGTTTTTTATTGAAGTATTTTCTCTCACTGGAGGATTTTAATCAGCACTATTTAACATATTGATGTGAGTAAATGTTAGTTCTGCCTGCCGAGCCGCTCTGAGAAAACTTTACTAACCTTAACCTGAAAATGAAAAGCTGCAGTTTCCTCATCTGTAACATCCTGTCATCGTCCAGTCAAACAGATCAAACTCACAAAAAAAACTTCAGCAACAGAAAATGTTGTGAACAGGAAATGCTGCAGCCGCAGAAAACAGAAGCACAAAAATGCTGCCAGCTTTAAAATGAAATCCTCCAGACCACCAGGGGGAGTCGACCAGCAAATCGCCTGGAACCAGACCAGAAGAAAGGAAAGGTGGTTAGACTTTATGTCTTTTTCTAACAGAATGTCTTTTACAATATTAGCTCCCCCAGTCGCCCCCTAGTGGTGTGGAGGACCTTCATTTTGTGAAGCGAGTTTCCTGTGGCGGCAGAGATTTTGTTTTCATTTGTTTTGCTGACTGCTGGTTTTTGATTCTGTTCTTTTTGTTTGTTTTGAATTTTGACGTGTTTGACTCGTTTCTTTGTTTGCTGCGTGTTTGTGCCGGTCGGCCTCCTGACGTCCTGCAGCCTTATTCCAGTCCAGTTGATGTGTGTGTGTGTGTGTGTGTGTTGCAGTGAAGCATCCGGTACTGCTGTGCAGACTGTTTGGATCCAGCCGGGTATTCGCTGCTCAGTCCGCCTCCAGGGAACAAACACATTCCTCCTCAAGCGTGAACATGTTCCCCTCTGACGCGCTCCCTCTGGAGAACAACACGCTGATTTATGTTCATGTAGCTTCAGCATCCTCAGCGGCTGACAGGCTTCTCCTCTAACCAGAACCGTCTGCCTCTAACATCTACCTGCAGGAATCCAGGCTCTTTCTCTCACCTGGTTTATGTGAGAAAACCTCAAAACGCCGCAGAGACCAGCAGGAGTTTTTAATCCGATTCAACAGAAACCAGTTAGAGCATCAACTGCAGTAAAACTGAACTTTTATTCAGCCAATAATGTTTCAGATTAACTCTGCAGTCAGGTCCAAATGTTTCTACTGAGACACGGCTGCGTAAATCTTCAGTTTCCAACAGAAACTCAGAGGAAATGTCTCAGTCCAACAGGATCCCAGCTCGTCCTTAAGGATGGTTTTGGACAGAAGTTACTTTTTTGCTCCAATTTAGACCAAAATTCAACCTTTAAAGTTTATTAACTCCCTCACACCCCCTGCTGCCACCGTAAGCTCCTCTCAGCACAGATGGACAGTTCCTTCATTCAGGTCATGTTTGGTCAACCAGCGACACACACACACACACACACTGTCCATGCCTTCAGGTTCCTCCACCTGGCAGCAGGAAGCCGAGCTGCTTCACCTTTTGAAAATTGAGCGTAGTTTTCTGTTTGAGCTCCGTCACTGGAGACGTTGATGGAAGCGGGAGAAAACGCTCGGCTGCTCAGGATGAAGTTCAGATGCTTTTACATCGCTGCCACTGTCACAGGGGAACTTTATTAAATCTCTCAGTGCTCAGAAACTGGATTCTCTAACCTTGTCTGGTCTCATCTCAGGTTCTGGGTCCAGGCTGCTGGTTCTGGTCCAGTCGATGCAAACAGGAGCTACACACCGATTCAGGATTCATAAACACCGGCTGATGATGATGGTAATGAAGAGCTGACCGGTTTAATCAGAACCTAATTTCAGTTTTATAATGCTAACCCAAAGCAGAGTGCAGCTGCAAAGAGAATTCACTCAAGCTGTTAGCTCCAGCTAATAACATTAGCTCTGGCTAATAACATTAGCTTCAGATAATGGTATTTGCTTCAGCTAAATGGGTTAGCTCCAGTGGAGGAGAGTTGGACTTTATGGAGCGTAGTGTAATAAAAGAATAGTTAACAGTTAGCTCTAGCTAACACAATTAGCTAGAGCTATGTTAGCTCTATTTAGCACAGCAAACGGTAAATCACAAGCAGATATCTCGTGTTTAGCAGGGTTTTGAAGGCTCTAGTGGCCTTTATTTGAAATTAGTCCAACAGGAAAGAGAGGAAGACGTGCAGCTAATGTCACCAGGCTGGGAATCGAACCTGCGACCACCGCCACGTAAGGCCTCCACGGGTCATGCCGTCCTCCTGACCACCATTAAAAGTTTGAGGTAGTTTGTCTCGGTCCAGATGTTTTGTGCTCCGGCCTCATCAGCCGCCTGTTTAATTTAACTTTCTAGCATCATCAGGCCAACATGTAGGACAAACTCTACGACCTCCATACATGAGAAAAACAATAAATATACAAATTCTTGAAGTATTTATGAGTTTTTATGAATAACAAACAACTTTCATGTTAACAATTCAATGAAGTTTATTTATGTAGTGAATATTCAAGACAAATGTCAAATACATTCAAACTGATCCTGGTGGCACATCTCAGTTATTCACTTCAGGTTAAAAAGTTTCATCCAGTCACTGACTTACAGCAGCAGAAAAATCACAACATCTTTACCTCAGATCTTCAACTAGTCGTCGTTTCTCTGGTTCCAGGTCAGTTTTCGGCTCCATGACTCTCATTCCTCAGTCTGAGTTTTTCCTTCAGGACAAACTGGAAAATTGACGATGAAAGTGAAGATTGTCTCTGCTGAGACAGACTGTCTCTGACCCGTCGCTTTGTTCTTCACCTCCTGGCAAAAAAAGGTCATAAAAATAATCAAACTACAGAGTAAAGCTCCTGCTTCAGGCCAGGGTGTCTTCCACTGTTTCTCCTCAGCTTTCTCCGCTACGATTTAAGAGCTCATCTTCCTGTAATGGGAGCCGCAGTGGAAAATCTGAAAACTGGGAATTTATTTTGCAGGGCAGTAAGTTTCCTTCCCTGGAGGAATGCTGGTACTAATCTGTAAATACGTCTCTTCTCTGTCCGTTTGCAGCAACACCTCCTTTCATCAGGCTGGAAATGAGCTGACTTGCATGTTTTTCATATCTGAAGACTAAAAAAAATACAATTTCCACACAGAAATAGGAGCACATGCACTGAAAATGCAAACTGTGCACAGCTGCAAGTGGATGAATGCAAATGAGAAGCAAATACACACATTCACACCCAGAGAGGGAGGAGGAAATACAAGCATTTAGCTGTGAAACACTTCCCACTGTGATTATTAATTACATTCTCCTTCCCTCACCACCTGTGTGTGTGTGTGTGTGTGTTCTCTTGCATCATCCCTCTGCCTGAACGTAATGACCCAGCTTCTAGCACACTGCGGGGAACGCGCTCTGGCACACACCAGCGGATAATTAAGGGAGTAATCGGGAAAGAACGACACAGGAAGACATTAAGCTTTACAATGCCTTAAAACGGCGACTGGAGAAGAGCAGAGGAAGAAGTGGAGCATTTCTCCCCCAGGATGAACCCAGCTCTGTTCAAACTGAGGAACGGCTGCAGGAACAGTTCTGTTCATTTCCTCCAAACTGAACCGGATCGGATCCTCACGCTCCAACCAACACCAAACATGCATCGTTCCCAATAATCCCTCAGTGGTTCCTGATAGTTTGGATATTCTCTCATGTCAGTTTTATGGAGACAGTTTGGATCCTGCGGTTCCAGAGGCTGAACCCAACCTGAGGCTGCTGAACCTGAGGCTGCTGAACCGATCTGATCTGAGCGTCCAGCCCGAGTTTCCCTGTAAAGACCCGATCAGCAGCCATCGCCGTCTCCTCCCTCATTCCTGCAGCTTCAACAGCCTGTCATCATCTGCCAGCAGCTCCGTTGACCTCCAACACAATCATCACTTAAATTCAGCTAAAGGTCAGAAACCAAACGAGTAAAATCACTTATTTTGTGGTCAGAGCTACTTAACGTGTTTTATGGTAATGGAAACCTGCTCAGCTTCATCACAGACACGTCTCCCCAGACGGTAACTATTCTGACCGAGCGCTACATCCCTCCAGCTGTCAACACTCACCGTCTATTAAATGGGAGCTTTTACTGAGAGCTGCCAGCCTGAAGAGAAACTTTGGCTCCAGTTGAGGCTCGCTGCTGATTTTAGTGAGATTATTGAGTCTGGTCCAGCAGAACGCTCAGGTTGGCGATCAGGCGCTTTGTTCTGGGACGGATAAAAAAACTGTTAAAACGTGAAGGTTTCTGGATGAACGGAGGCAAAACAGAGGGGAGAGGAGGAACCGAATGGGATCAGAAAAAACTAAGATGATATTTACAGGAAAACCTAAGAAAAACGTCACTGTGTTTGTTCAAATTAGCAGCTAAATAAAACTAAAGCTGTTTCCTTAAACTGCTTCTGTTGTTATCAGTGATCAGTTTTCTATTTTCATCCACTTTCCTGTTGTCTGATTGGACCATAGATCCAATTACTAAAACATCAATCGGTGAATAATCAACGAGACGATCAGGAGGAAAGTTCCTGCAGATTTCAAACAGATATTGATCAGCTGGAACCGAACACCAGAAATGATTTAAATTACATTTTCATGACTTAGTTTCTCTGAGATTCATCCATGTTGGAACAACACAAAGCATGTTGGGAGAAATCAGCGTTTTAGGCTGGCAGTCTGATCATCTGCTCCACCTCCAGCTGCTGTGGTTCTGAGTCAAACCAACCTGTTCCCCTCCTGGCCTGTGGGGGCGCTGCAC